>PVJL010004759.1:0-122395 GCA_004026885.1 Lyroderma lyra | reverse complement strand
GTGTGTGTGTGTGTGTGTGTGTGTGTATGTGGTGTGTCTATAACAGAGAAAATAAGAGAAAGAGGGAGAAAATAAGAGGAGCTCAGTCAAGGAAAGCCATGCCACCTCCCACCCGATTACCAACACTGTTCCCCTGCTCCCTGGCTTCTGAGGGCTAAGATAACCCCAAAGCGGGGCACAGCTGTTATGGGAAGCCTGCTGACCTGGAAGGTGGGAATGTCCTGGTCCCGGGCTCAGCCGAGGCCAGTGCAGCGTCAGGGAAGTGTCAAGCAAGTTCCCACGGCAACATAATTCATTGTGTTTTCCCAAAAGAATTCCAAGCTGAGGCCATGTACTCCCCAGGGCTGGGTCAACCCTCTTCCTTCCCTGCCTCCCCAGGTCCCCCAGGTGCTCATCTCAGGAGGCTAAGAGAAGCTTGAGCACCAGTAGAAGCCTCCAGAACATGGGAGGCAGGAGAGTGGAAGGCCTACCAGGGAGAGGCCCACTTCCTTCCCAGACCAGAACTTGTGACTCAGAAGTGTCCAGATGTAGAAGGCAAGCACTCAGGCCTCCTCGTAGACCCCTGGGCCCATGGCCTGCAGGCCTAGCCACACTAAACCCCCACCCCCACTGTCCTGCCCACCCTTGGCCTGACCCTGCTTGGCAGCTGGCTGCTACACAAACTCTTCCTTCACCTATGCCTCACACTCTGCCCTCCAGCCTGGCTCCACCCCAAACACCGTCTCCCTTCTGCATTCCAGCCTGGACTCCGATTGGGCATCCCCAGCTCCTGACCTGGTCTCCCAGAGTTGGGCATGGGTCCAGGCACCCATGATGGCTTAGAAGTTCCCTTAAGGTGATAATGACAACTTTTAACCCTTCCAGAAACTATGATGGAGATAAAGCACTATCTCCATTTTAGAGGGGAGGAAACAGTCATAAGCTTGTGCTCTAACAGTTAGCAAATGGAAGGAGCAGAACTGGACCCTGTGTGCCTTCAAAGCCATGCCTCACGCCACTGCCTTCCACCTCCCTCTATCCCTGATCCTCCAAGACAGGACCACATCCCAGGCACTTCCGGTACCACAGACTTTTTTATAACTGCCTTTAATCCTCACAGTTGACCCTATAAGGAAAGTACAAATAACCTCATTTACAGATTAGGATACAAAGCTCAGAAACTTTCAGTACATTTCTTAAGGTCACAGAGCACGTAATGCCAGGATCAGATTTCAACCCAACTCTTCTAGCTCCGCAGGTTTCCCAGGCCCCTGGGCAGGAAGGGAATGCAGACTCTCCAGGCCAGCATGAAAGCTTGGACTCTGAGCAGTAGAAGATGCCTTCCAGAAGGCCTGCAGATGTCACCCTGCGGGCCTGGGGGGGGTGGGGGGGCTAGGATCCCCAGGACAGCTGAGCTGGCTGGCTCAGTGGCTGACCTCCCCGCCCTCACCCTGTAAGCTGACACACCTTCCAGTCTTTCAGGTCTGCAAATCCTTCAACTACCTCCAAAGCACTCTGGGACTTGTGATGAAAATGAAATGAAATTAAAGTTAATTTTCATTTTGAGAATTGTTTTAAACAGTTCTCAGAACCATGTGAAGTAGCAGGAAAACATAAGTTTGGGGATCAAATAACCTGTGTTTTGGTCTCAACTCAGTCTCTAACTTGCTGTGCGACACTGGACAAGTAAGCCACTCCCCTCTCTAAGCTACAGTTGTCTCATCTGTATAAATGAAAGAGCAAGACCATTTCTTTCTAGAATTCCTTGAAATTGTCTTTGGTTACTAATTACATTTCAGTTAATTTGGTTTTTCAAGCTTTGAATTTCCCAAAGTGGTTACAATGTAGCAGGGAACACATTGCATTTGAAATCATACTGATTTGGGGTCTCAGCTTTTGTTCTCTCATATAGATGGGGGCTGTCCAGAAAAAATTCAGCCACAAATGCCTGTATTTCATATTACATGGCTGGATACATTCCAGAGAGCCCTCATAAAATAAACTATATGATGATAATGTTTGTAAGATTTTCGTTGCTCCCTGCGAAGACCAGGTGTAGGATTCCCATTGTGGTGGGAGAAAACTAGATTCTGCTCCAAGAATTTACCCCTCCTGCTGCCTTTCTTCCTCACCCCCCAGTTCAAGGGCTCTTGTGACCAATCACACCCTCAGCCGCACTCTGGCATCTGCCTCAGTCCCTCCCACTGCAGAAACAGTCAGAGAACAAAACAGCATCTTCTCCTTTACTAATCATTGAAAGGGAGCGAAAGGATAGGCTGAAGGAAGGACTGACTAATCAGAGGAGTAGCAGGAGTAAAAATAAGTGGCTAGGAAACTGGGGGATGCTCCCTTGAAAAGGGAGGTGTACTGAGTTTCTTCTCACTCAGACCTAGACCCCGTCAGGCCTGCCTAAAAGCCAAGAAACTGATGAGCGGCAAGCCTCAATGGGGCAGGAGCAGAGCAAGGCCCGGATGGAGGAGATAGCCTGCAGGGAAGGAGGTGCTGAGCAGATTTCTGCAAATGATGCTCTCAGATGGTCTGCAATTCCTGGAAGAGACTGAGTAAGCAGGGTAGGATCAGGCCTGGGAGGAATGCAGTTGGAGTATGTGTGCACAACAGCCACCTCACAGAGAATAAGCCTGTCCAGGGCCATAAACCTTATCTCCCCATCTTGGGAGACTAGGGTAGCTATCTCTGCATTCTCAGCAACTCAGGCTGAGTCAGGGCTGGGAGTGGGGTTTGTGGGCCTGCACAGCGTACCTGAGTCACTCCAGGGTGTGTGGTCCATCCGGAAATGAGAGGGATCAAAGTGGGCGAAAAGGGGGTCCGACTGACTGGTGCCAACAAAGGCCAAAGGTCTCAGATTCCTACCAGTCAGTCCCAGACCAGCAATTTCCCTCCCAGGAAAGTTAGGCCTCATGGACGGACAGCACTGTCATCTTAATCAGCCCTCTATCACTCTAGGGTTCGTGCACAGTCCTTCCTGGCTTCTCCCTTTTTCTGCCCTCATTAACTACCTCCCTAGCTTTAAAAACCACAGTTGACCCTTCTATCTCTTAGAGGACAGAAGCAGCACCCAGAAAACCAAAGGACGCTGGTCCTGGTTTCCAGCCTATCTTCTCCCCCTCCCACCCCATTACTCTGAGCTGGGCCCTGTTTCCCATGAAGGGAGTAGGAAAAAGGAGGCAGGGTGCTCTTACTGTCTGTGTCCCTGAGAAATTCTTCACCTCCTTTCAATGTTCCCTCCACATTCTTGCAGGCAGGTGAGAGAGGGGCCCTGCAGAAGTGCTCAGAAGTGCTCGCAGAGCAGGGGGGGATTACATCATCACCTGCCCTGAGGCTCCTAGACACGTACATCCTCTCCCTCAGCCCCTCTGTCCCTCCCTGTCTCTCTCTATGTCCCCCACCTCCTTTGCTCAAGATGTCTTCTCCCAGCCAGACTGATCTTCCATAAATACCAGCTCAGAGCTTCCCATTGCCTCCAAGAATAAAGGTCAAATTCATCTGGCAACAGAACTGAGCCTACCCCACCTGGCACTCACTGCCTCCCTGCCCTAGTGCCAGGGCTGTGCCCTTCCTTCCCATAGCACCTCCTTGTCACCTGCACCTGCTGCAACCTTACCCTCCCTGCAGGCCCTGGCTCCAGCACACCCCATTCATTCTGCAAACATTTACTGAATGAAAATCACACACCAGGCACCTTGCCATGCAACCGCCCCAGTCACCACTGCTGGAAGTGGCCACACCCACAGAGACCCCAAAATGGGCTTTCATTACAGCCCTGGGCTGGGTTACACTTGCCCTGAGCACCCCTCCCTGATTGTAAACCTGATCCTTGGGTATAAAACGTGCATTGAACAGAACATCGACTAAGGAGGCAGTCTACCATATTTGTCTCGCTTGATCTTCACAATGACCTTGAGAACTCAGTCTCATCACCCTTACATACAGATGAGGAACCCAAGGCTCAGAGAAGAAACTTGTGCAGATTCAAATCAGAGTCCCCCGATCCCAGTCCATGGCCTTTAGGCCAGCACCAAGTCGCCTCCCTCAAAAGCAGGGTGATGTCTTATACATGTTTCTGTTTCTCTCAGCAGACAGCACAGCAACTTTGGTTCATGGAATGAATGAATGAATGAATGAATGGTTCTATGATTCTATTCTATCCAGACGAGTCCTCTTCTCTCCTCTCATCCCCATTTCTTCTCCCACACACTCCTTTTTTCCTGTCTTCTCCTCGCTAGCCCTTGGACCCCAAGAATCCAGAAGGGAGTAAAAAAGCTGTGATTGTTCTCACTGATACCAGGGATTGGATAGGTAGGCCTCAGGAGGGCGTCCACTGACCAGAAACATCCCAAAGGAGGTAATCCAGGACAGGAGGGCTCCTCCTGACACCCCACCACCCCAGTTGATAGACCACAGGAATCTGAGCCCCTTTCTCCATCCCTCCCCAATTCCAGTGGGACATAGGTGGGGCAGGAGGGAGCAGCAGAGTCATCCAGAGAACAGTGAGGGGGTGGAAAGGGGCCTAAAATCAGTGACTCACCATCCTGTGCCTTGCCTGGGGCAGAGGGTGGGGGGAGGCACCTGGACACTTAAAATTCCAGCCTATGCCTGGGGAAACTCTTGGGTGTCTGTGCTGGACAGGAGGAGGAGGAAGAGCTCTGTTTGTACCAAACTAAGGGGCAGCCATGGCAACAGAGGCCAGGGCCATCAAGGCAGGGAGCAAAGGTCCCGAGCCAGATGAGGGCTCTGCCGTCAGCCTGCCAATTGGGCTGGTTGCCCAGACCATGCCAACCAGGCCTTCCTTGGCCGAGCACCCCCTTGTGGACAGAGTGCATTCTGAAAGCTTGAGAGGGGCAGGCATGAGAGAGAAGCCACTAATTTTACTACACAAGTGTTCCCATTCCCTCCCATCCCCTTCAGTGAGCTTTCTCTCCAGAGAACAGAGACACACAAACAGACTCTGAACCAGGGGGAGCTCTTGGCCTCTGTCCTGGGGCAAAGAAGGAATGGAGAACTGAGCCAACTGCTAGAAAGGGCCAATGTGGGGTGTCAGTCAGGGAAGGCTTCCCGGATAAGGACAAAGCAGAACATAAGGACCAGGGTGCCCCAGGCTAAGGAAAAGACAGTGAAGTCTTCCAAGCAGAAGAGGGCATCTCATTAGCTGTTATGAGAGACCAGAGGCACACATCACTCCTACTCCTCTGCTAGTCACCAAAATCATTAACTCTCGATGCTCAAAGGGGCCCCCATGGCTGTCACCACCATCTTTAACAATGCCTCCCTCACCTGCTATTTGTATCTATTCCCACCCTTACCTCCTTCTTGGAGGTGGAGGTGGCACTCCTTGTGCTCAGGGGCAGGCCTTCCACCTGTGCTGTAAACTCCTCCCCTCAGTACCTTGCTCCATCAAATAGCTTCTCACTGGTCCTGCTACTCTTACCCTCATTTCAGAATGGATTTTTGCTCTCTACCTATATCCATGTACAAGTACCTCCTTTAAAAAAGAGGAAGGAAGGAGGAAAGAAAGAAGGAAGGAAGGAAGGAAGGAAGGGAAGAAGGAAGGAAGGAAGGAAGGAAGGAAGGAAGGAAGGAAGGAAAGGAGGGAGGGAGGGAAATCATCCTTCACCCCTGACTCCTCTCTCCTTACTACCACAGCCATGCTTCCCAAGAGAAAAGGTCATACTGATTGTCATTTCTCACCTCATTCTACCTACCCCCTGACTCCAGCTACCATCCACAGAAATTATTAAACCCACCACTGATCAACAATAGCCAAATTTGGGGGGCTCTTTTTAAGTTACTTCTTATCTGATCTTTTGGAATATTGCAATGGACACCACTGACCACTCCCTCTTTCTGGAAAGACTATTATATATATATAATATATTGAGTTAGATAGATAGATGGATAGATAGATAGACAGATAGATAGATAGATACCAAGATATCTTGGTCTCCTGATATCTCTTTTTGAATTTTTTACTATCTCTCTGGCCATTCTGTTCCAATCTTCATTTCTAAACCCTCTTTATCTACCCACCACTTGTATCTGCAGTCCATCTTTTTGGTGGACCATGCATCCCTTTGAGACTGTGAGGCACAATCAGATTGCCAGGATCTCCCATATAACTCAAGGGGGTCATGTGCTCAGGGAATGCATGCCAGATTAACAGCCTCTGCTCAACCTTTTTTCTTCTGGCCAATCCGATCCATTCAGGATGATGGCTCCTGGATTGCCATTTCAAGACTCTCAGGTGAGATGCAGACCCTTATTTCCAATCACTGCCTAGAGGTCTCACCCAAGTCTCAAAGTCAGTAGGTTCCAAACTGAAGTCATTACCTAATGACACTCTCCTGACCTCACTTCCTCTCATCATGCTTGTCTGATGAACAGCATGACTCCCTCCAGGAAACCTGAGCGTGACCTAAAGTCCCTGCCTCATATGGTTGCAATGGGACTAAATAAGATGTGAAGTGGAGAAAGCTTGTGAAATCATGCCTGGCACATCACAGGTGGGCAATCATTATTAGTTATTATTGTTGCTATTCTGACTTCTTTTTCCCCCATATATCCAATTAGATACCAAGACTTGCCAACTTCAACTTCTAAATTTCCCTTGAATCCATTATCTTCCCTATATTTCCACTGATTCTCCCTTAGTTCAGGCATTTATTATCACTTGCCTAGATAGTTGCTATAATCTCCAGTCTTGGCCCTTTCATATCTTTCTAGAACATAGAGTTAGAATGGTCTTGCCAAAAATGCAATTCTGATTATGACACTACCCTGCTTCAAGTTTCATTGTCTCCCCAGCTCCTGAAACAGTAGTCATCAGCCTTCTATGTATCTCTAGGGAACTTGTTGTAAATAGAGGCCAAGACTCCAATCTCAAAGAGTGTTATTCTTTGGGTGGAGTTGTTACCTGGGCACCTGCATTCATAACATGTTCCCCAGTGTATGTGGTGCAAAATAAAGTTGAGAATTACGGAAATGCAAACTCTTCCTGGCCAATAAGATTCTCCTTGACTTACCAACCATTTCCACTTCATCTTCTACCTCTTTTCTCTGCTACCCATTGGCTCTCCATATACTCAACAAATATTTATAGAGCATCTAAAAAGTTCAGGCACTAAGAACATAATGATGAACAAAATAGACATGGGCCTTGGAGCTTATAACCTAGTTGGAGAAAAAGATAGTAACCAAAAATCACATTAATGAAACTTAAATATAAATTGCTATAACTTATTTTAATGAGAGAAATATGATTCTATGAGAGTATATTACAAAGGAAATGGCCTAAATTTGAAGGAGTTAGGGAAACTTCCTTGATGAAGCAATACTTGAACTGAGGTATGAAGGATAAGTTAACAGTAAGGGGAAGAGAATGATCAAGATACAGGGAATTCCATGTGCAAAGGTCCTGGGTAAGAAGCAGTATGACACATTCAAGTACCAGAGCTCATGTAAAAATAATTAGAAGACCTAAATAGTTATATATCTGTTAAAGAAATTAAATTCTTAGTTAAAAACTTTTCAGCAAACAAAATTCTAGACCCAGATTACTTTATTAGTGAATTCTACCAAACACTTAAGGAAGAAATAATATCAATTCTACATATAAGTTTTTCCAGAAAATAGAAGAGGAGTTAACAGTTCCCAGCTCATTTTATAAGGTCAACATTACCCTGATACCAATGCAAGACAAAAACAACACGAGAAAAGAAAACCATAAACCAATATCCTTCATGACTATCAATGCAAAATCCTTACCAAAACATTAACAAATCAAACCCAGCAATAAATAAGAACAATACAGGAGTTCCCTGGTGGGTTAGTTTTGTTCGGCACTGTCAACGCTGCAGACTGGGTTCAATTCCCAGCCAGGGAACTACCCAGATTAAAAAAAAAAAAAAAAAAAAAAGAACAATACATAATAATCAAATGGGTTCTTTCCAAGGAATACAAGGTGGTTCAATATTTGAAATCAATGTAATTCATTTTATTAATAGACTAAAATAGAAAAATCATGTTTTTTTCAACTGATGCTGGGAAACCATTTGACAAAATTCAACATCCATTCATGATTAACAACTCAGCAAACCATGAATAGAAGGGAATTTCTTCAACTTGATGAAGAACATCTACAAAAATCCTATGGCTGATATAATTTTTAATAGTGAAATAATAGATTCTTTCCCCACAAGATCAGGAATAAAGCAAAGATATTTTATTTCACCACTTCTATTCAACATTGTACTGATGGTGTTAGCCAGTGTAATAAGTCAAGAAAAAGAAAAGAAAAAAAATAAAGCTGTCTTTATTCACAAATGAAACTATATTCTATGTAGAAAATCCCAAAGAAGCTACTATAACTAATAAGAAGGTTTAGCAAATTGCAAGATAAATGATTAATATGCAAAAATCAATTCTATTTCTAAATACTAGCAAAGAAGAACCAGAAATTGAAATTGAATACACAATACCATTCACAATCAGATTTAAAACATAAAATACCTTCCAATCAAACAAAATGTGTGCAAGATTTGTGTACTGAAAAGCACAAAATACTGAGAGAAATTAATGACAATCTATTATAAATTGAGAGAAAATAGATGATGCATTGTAAAATTGTACACCTGGAACCTATTTAATTCTTGCTAAGCAATGTCACCCCAATAAGTCTAACAGTAAAAAAATAATAAAAAAATACATTGAGAGAGATATAAAGTTCATGGATTAGAAGATGCAATATTGTTAAGATGCTAAATCTCTCTCTGAATTGATCTATAAATTGAATGCAGTCTCAATTAAAATTCCAGTGAGATTTTACTTAGAAATTGAGAACCTGATTCTAAAAATTTATACAAAAAAACAAAGGGCCTAGATCAACCAAAACAATTTTGAAAAAAAAAACAACTTGGACTCACACTGTGTGGTTTCCTAAAGCTACAGTAATCAAGACAGTGAGGTATCAGTATTAAGGACAGACATATACATTAATGGAACATAATAATAATAGAGTCCAGAAATAAACTCACACAGTGGTGTCAAAATAGAACTTTAGAGAAAGAATAGTTTTTTTCAACAAATAATGCTGCAACATTTGGACATTCTCATAAAAAAAGAAAATTAACCTCAATTCATACTTCACATCCTAGACAACAATCAACTCAAAATGTTAAACCTAAAACTATATAACTTCTAGAAGAAAACACCAGAAAAAATACTTATTTAGTGATCTTGGGTTATGCAAAGATTTCTTAGATTGACCACCCAAGAAAACACAAAGCTTAAAAGAAAAAAATTAATAATGGAATTTCATCAGAATTTAAAACATCATCTCTTTTAATGACATTGTTAAGAAAATGCAAAGATAAGACACAGATGGGGAGAAATTTTTCTCCAAACACATAACTATTATTTATTAATTACTTTATTCATTGTTAAATTTATTGGGGTGACATTGGTTAGTAAACATTACCTAGGTTCCAGGTGTGCAATTCTAGTACATCATCTTTGTGTTGTGTTACGTGCTCATCACCCAGAGTCAGTTCTCTTTCCATCACCATATATTTGAGACCCTGTCCCTTCTCTCCCACCTACCTCCCCCTATATCATCAGATAACCACTAACCACTAAACTATTGATTATGTTCATGAGTTTTTGTTTCTTTGTTGCTTTTAGCTTTGTGTTCAACATATGAGTGAAGTCATATGGTTCTTGGTTTTTACTGTCTGGCTTATTTCGCTTAGCATGATGGTCTCAAGGTCCATCCATGTTGTCATAAATGGCAGTAATTCATCTTTTCTTATAGCTGAGTAATATTCCATTGTGTATATGTACCACAGCTTCTTTATCCAGTCATCTATCAAAGGACACTTTGGCTGTTTTTGTGACTTGGCCACAGTGAATAGTGCCATGATGAACACTGCAGTACATATATCTTTGTGGACTAATGTTTTCCAATTTGGGGGGTAGGTACCCAGAAGTGGAATTGCCAGGTCATATGGTAACTCTAGTCTTAGTTTTTTTGAGAAACCTCCACAGAGGTTGTACCAGCTTGCATTCCCACCAGCCACTCCTGGGTATTTTATCCAAAAGAAATGAAAACATTTATCCACATAAAAATCTGTACACAAATATTTATAACAGCTTCATACATAATTACTAAAAACTGGAAACAACTCAAATATCCATGTACTAATAAATGGATAAACAAAGATAGTATCTCCATACAATGGAATACTTTACAGCAATAAAAAAGAACAAACTATTGATACATTCAATAACATGGATGAATCACAAAAGCATTACACGAAGCGAAAGCTGCCAAAGACAAAAGGCTACATACTGTCTGATTATATTTATATGACCTTCTGAAAAAGGAAAAACTATAGGGACAGATCAGTGGTTGCCAGAGCTGGAGATGGGTGAGGAGATTGACAATAAGGAACACAGTGGGACTTTTGAGGTGATAAAAATGTTCTATATATTGATTTATGGTAGCAGTTTGTTAATGTATCCATTGTCAAAACCTCCTGAACGGTGTCCCTAAAAAAGGTGAATGTTACTGTAAGAAAATTGTACCACAAAATCTGAATTTTTAAAAACTAGGAAAAAAAGATGTAGGAAGGTCACATGTCCAGTCTTCGATCTGATAAGTTTGTGATGTCTTCGAATCCTCCCATTGGGAATAATATCCTGTGCCCCGCAGGAGATACAGGTCTGAAACTCGGAAGAGGGGACTGTGTTGGATACTGTGACAGGTCACAATGCTTTTCTACCTGAAAAGCCTTCTCCTTGACTCCCTTGTCTCCCTAGAAAGTTATTATTCATTTCTGGAAGTTCTGCCCAAGCATTTCCTCCTCCATGAGGTTCTTCATGACCCCACTCCTTCAACATCAGAGTGTGAGTTCCCTGAGAGCAAGCCCCTTATCCGGCTTTTCTTTGCTGTATCACCTGCCAGAGCCTAGAGCATGTCTGGCATATGGTAGGTACCTTACAAATAGTGAACGAATGGATGAATTATTCCCTCCTTTGATAGTGCTTTAGAACTTTGGCCAATTAATTATCTGTCCACTTTAAAAATCCATTTTATTATATTTTTATTTCTCTTTATAGTCTTAGCTCACTGTGGAACTGAACTGAACCTCCATGCTGATGATTCTTCCAGAAGGAGGCAGGGGAGCACCCTTGAAAAGCACATACTGTGCTCCAGGGCCTGTCATGCACATTTAATTCCTGCAACAACAAATAAGGAAACAAAAGCTCAGGGAAGTTCACGAACTTGGGCGCCTGACTTGACCAAGGTCACTCAGCAGGCAAGCAGCAGAGCTAGGATACAAACTGAGATCTGTCTGACTCCAAAATCTATGCTCTTTTTCCATCCTCTCTTTTCCTTCACTCCTTAACGTCATGATTTTCAGCATCTTCAGCTACTCTCAAATGACATCTGCTATGACCCCAAACTCTGATAATCCCTTCCCTGGACTACTCCCTGTAGAGCATCGTGTGAACTCCCAGTTCCTGGATTCTTCCTTTACTGAGGTCTTCTGGTTGCCTTTGCTTCCCCACTCAACCCACCCCAAGAGTTTGTCATTTCAGCAATGTTTTAAACCTAGATTCCTTGCTTCTGAGCTTCAACCATTGCGACCTTGCATCTCTCAGAGAGAGATGCCCCAGGATACAGATTGTTTCTTGTGTGGATGGTCTCATCATTGAGCCATGCGGTGCAACCCCTGCTGGGACCTCAACATCATTCACATATCCTTCCCTGCTCCATGAGTAGACCATGTATCTCACTCAGTATTGTGTCCCTCAGTCTCCTCTTGCCTCTGTCCCACTCCTCCCACTGGTAGAGAGGCAGGAGCATGTAGAGGTTGTATACGAGTCGTCAAACCCCAGCTCTGCCACCTACTAGTACTATCACCTTTCAGGTTTCAGCTTAAATGCCACTTCTCTCAGGATCCTAGGCTGGGTTAGTGGTTGCTGCAATGGCCTGGACTTGCCTTGGTATAACACCAACGGCTTGTTTAATCGTTTAACCAGGCTTGCTAAACTGTAGCATCCTAAGGCAACCTTCCATCAACCTTGCTCCCTACAAAAAGATAACATTCTATTTTTTTTTCTCTCCTTCCCTGACAAACTTCTTGAAAGGCAAGTCTACACTCCGCCTCCACTTTGTCACTAAGCACTCACTCCTCAACCTTGTACCACCCGCCTTCTATGTCCCTCACTTTACTGGAAATGTGCTTCTTGGCCTCAGCCTCCTTGATGTCTCTGTGTACCTGCCCTGCGGAGTGCCCCCTGGAAACTCCTCCTTGGCTTTCACGACACCACTCTCTCCTGGTCCTTCCTGGGAGCTGGTGGGAATCTGGGCCTCCTCTTTCTCCTACTTTTTCTCTGTTTCCTCCTCCTCCTCCTCTTCCTCCTCCTCTTCCTGTCTTTGGCCCCTCCATGCAGACTCTGCCCACCTCTTTTGTCTGACTCTTTTCCTTAGGCCATCACATCCACCAGGGGTTCCCCCTGTGCAGGTTGGTCAGTGCACAAGGGCATTGGGCCAAGGAGGAGCCAAGGAGGAGTTGCTTTTTTCCAGTTCGTGCAAAGGCCCTAAGGGCTGGGCAAGCTGCATTCCCTACACTGTGCCTCTCCCAAGCAATAACCTCGCTTTTCTAGTTGCTCACAGGACACTTCGTTCCCCTTGACACTGCTGGTAGATTTGTCAAGTCCAATGCCAAGGAGAGAGAAACGTGATCATGGGCAAGATGATTTCGAGATCGGTTCTCAGCCACTCTGCTCTTCCAGGTCACTCCCTTTTCCATAGACTCGGTCTTAGCTGCCCCTGCTCTGTGCCCAGGTTGAAAGGAAAGAAATAGTAATGAGCAGGGAGCAGAAGGCTGGAGGGTAGTGAAGGCAAAATAAGGAGGTTGGGAAGAAAAGGAGTAGGCGGAGGTGAGCCAGACAAGGGGGCAAATTGACTGGCTTCTCAATTGTCAAAGCTCCTCCAGACAGTGTCTCATTTGACTCTCGTGAAAACTCTCAGACATAACTACTATCCTTATTCTCCAGCCAAGGACACCAAGGCGAGTACATTTGCCAAGGATTACCCACACAGCAATGGGACCTTGAACCCAGGTCTTATGACAAGTGCCATGATCCCCGTAACCCATCCGCCTCTCTGTAGATTCAAAAGAGATTAATAGGCTGGGCGGTGGCGGCATCGAGGAATTGGCGCTGTACCTGAGGAGAGGAGAAGGAGCTCATAGAAGAGCCTGATTCCAGAGAACCCTCTCTTAGCCACGTGCTCCTCAGCACTGACCTTTCCTTCATCTCTGGGGAATGACCCCTTGGGTGCAAACCCAACTGAAGCAATGAACTAAATGTAAGCCTGCACATTCTTTGTCCCTCCCCAGCCCTGGGGGAAAGGACCCAGCCCAAGCCCTCACTCCACACTGGACAGGCTGAGCCAAGGACAACGAATGCAGCAGGAGCACCTCCAGAGAAACTCCCCAAGTCCTGAGAGGGTCAGACTGGATCCTGCGCCCAACCCAGCTGTGACCTGCATAATCCCACCTGCCTCCACACTCCATCTAACCACACTTGTTGGTCCCCAGACTCTCCCAGCACCCTTTTTCATTATTTGTTTAAATCAGAACTGTTTTCAGTACCCCTTGGGGTCCTCCTGTGAGAGGCTTGCTGGCATGCTCTGGGCCTTCCAATGAGAGGAGCTGGGAGGAGCCTCCCAGGCCATTCCCCTCATCCTCTTGGCTACCCCCAATCCTCCCCAACACAGGGACCTGTCACTGTCTCCAACACACACTCACACCTTCGGGAAAGGGAATGGGAATCAGCCCCTGCCTATTTGGGCTGTAAACACCCCCACCCCCATACCTCAGTTGCTATTCTAAACTATTCTTCCTCCTCAGGGTTGAGCAAGAAATGTCCAGCCTAAATGATGAAGCAAAACCTGAACAACTCCAGGCCTCACGACCCTGCCTAATCCTCTAATCTCCCTCCATCTAGTTTCCCCAGGGTCACAGGCTCCAGCTCTCCGAGAGAGAATGTGGGGAGGGGGGAGGAATGAGCTGATCCTCCCTTATCAGGGTCTTCTCTGAGTTTGCTCTGGAGTTAAACCTGCCTCTCAGGTTTCCTGCTGTCCCTCATCAGGACACTGGAATGTGGGGCAGGGTGGAGGGAGGGAACTATTTCCCCACTTCAGGACTCCCCTCTGCTCCGTCTCTTTACACTAAGTGCCTTTTGCTTTGTTCAGGAAACTTCTCACCAGGGCCCCTCCGGCTCCACCTTCTCCCAGGACTGCCCTCCCAATCACCCCTCCCCACTTCCACTTGCTCCCCACCCCCACTCTGTCTGAGAGCCCCAGGGCTGAGAATCTGGGGACCAAAACTCCTCCCTCATAACCTCTCCCCAGATGTCCCAGAGGCTCTCAGAGTGAAAAGGTGTTGAACCACAGAGGAATCTGGAAGTGGTGGGAAAGGGCAGGCTGGTGCTGGAAACCTCAGGTATTTGCCCCCATGCCACAAGAGGTCAGGAATGCGGCCATTGACATCAGCTATGGGAGATAAGACTCAACTGTCAGCGCTCCCCTTCCTGTCCCTGGACTGCATCTCCACAGACCCCAAAAGGTCCTGAGCAGTAGGTGTGGGGGAGGAGTCAGAGAAGGATCTGGGAAAGAGCTTGAATAAGAATCCTGGAATCTGGGCCTGATCCCCAGTGGAATTCAAATTCCCCCAGGGGTCTTAAGTGACACAGGGAGAGAGACCTTACATCACTGAGCCATCTTAGCTATTAAATAGAGCCCCCAATTCTGCCCTCCTAGATGTGTGGGAGACTAACTCTGGGATAGGTAATTAGTATGTTTAATAAGTGAGTGAGTGACAATTAATATATACATCCACTGACACCCAAGGAGATAGACTGGACAGGCTTTATTGCGCCTCCTTTACAAGTAAAGAAACCGGAGTGCAGAGTTAAGTGACCTCCCCAAGATCACACAGCTAGCAAAGTACCCAAATTGGCTCACTTCAAGCCTAGCAAAAATAGCAATGGCAATTCATCTCATGTTTAATCTATACACCTTATTGTGCAATTCTGCACAACATGACAATTCTGGAACCCAGGAGGGGACTGTCAAGGTGACAGCCAGAGAAACCCCTTTGACGGGCTGGCATCACTAATCTCCCAGAAACCTTTCATGCGAAACAAGTGGACATTCATTTGCATGCTATTTTTCTTTCTTTTTTTTTTGCTTTTTGGTATGTGGGTAGCTCCCTGACTGGGAATCGAACCCAGGCCGCAGCACTGACAGCGCCAGCGCCAAAGCCTTAAGCCACTACACCACCAGGGAACTCCCCACATGCTATTTTTTCATCCCATTTGCTTTTTGGTCTTCAGCAGGCTCTGACCCACCCCTGGCCAGCTTCCATTGAGTACTATGGGGGTTTTCCCACTGGAAGGTAGCAGGCCTGGGACAATCCCGCTATCGGAGATGCGCTTCCCTGCCGCCTGGTCCCCTAGGTTGGCTATTCCTGGGCCCCCTTCCCTTCCCAGGCCTATGCTCCTGCCTGTTCCCACCCCTTCAGTTCAGCCAGCAGCTTGATAAGAATCGATAGATCCACCCCAGAGCAAAGAGCATAGACAGGTATGTAATGCCAGGCCCTGCTGGACAAACAAGCTGCTGGTGGTGACAAACTTGAAGGCACAGTACCTCAGGATTCCCCCACTTCATTCAGCAGGGGATGACCACCCCTTTTCAGGGCAGCAGGGAGCAGTGGGGACTTCCCTACCATAATCCTCACCCAGATCCTGACGTGGGCTTCCTGGAGTCCTGAGACAGCCCCAGGAGACAGGCTTGGGAGGAGAGCCCTTTAAGGGAATGCAGGGGAGGGAGGGCTGCAGAAGAGTCCCCATAGGGGGGGCCAGGCGCCAGGGCTGTCTGTTTCCAGGTGTGTGTGTCTGTCCTCTTAGGCCCCATGTTGTGTGGAATGCATTACAGTCTCCACGACGGAGCTTGGTCTCTGTTACTCCCTGTTGTTCTCCCAGCAACTAGAACGGGGCCTGACGCACAGCAGGGGCCCAAAAACCATTTGTGGAACTATGAGTCCCAGAGTGTTTGTTTCCTCATGGGTGTAATGTGGGCAAGCCCGGTTCGCAGGGGGTGGAGGAGTGAGGATGGGTCCCCTGTTAAAATCACAAGGGACCCCACTGAGGGGAGGGGGCACTCAGTAAGTGAGTCTTCAGGGGTCTGACATACCTGGTGAGTGTTTGACAGACACCAGCAGGAGTGTGCGCTGGTGAACGTGTGCAGGTGGTGTGTTTGGGAGCCAGGTGTGGTGGGGTCGGGTATACAAGCCAGCAGATCTGAGGCTCCAGATTGAGTCTCTCTTCTTCCCCCGCTCCCAGGGGTTCTTTTCTGAGACTTCTGGGGCTCCAGGAGCCCCCACGACCAAGATCCCCTCTGCAGCTGGAAACTTGGGCTGCAGGCAGAGGTCAGCTACGGGGACTCACAGTCCCACTCTTAAACTTTTTTTTTTTTTTTGGTATGTGGGTGGCTCCCCGGCTGGGAATCGAACCCAGGCCGCAGTGCTGACAGCGCCAGCACCGAAGCCTTAAGCCACTACACCACCAGGGAACCCCCACAGACCCACTCTTTATCCCCCTAAGTCCCCAACTTCCTAGCCGGCCAGCACCTCCTGTACCTGGAGACGGGTATAATAACATCATTTCCTGCCCTGAAACCACAGCCACCAGGGCCAGCACCACCTGCTGCCTTTGTCCCTCCTGCTTAGTCACCCCCTTCCTGGGGTGGGGTTGGGGGGGGAGTCGAGTGGCGGGGGAAGGCTGGGGAGGGTCTGGAACCCAGGACGCGGTGTCCCCGCGCAGGTCCACCTCTAGCCGAAGCTTGCGTGGCGAGGGGCGGAGCCTGTCCCGGCAGGTCCCCACCTGCCTCCGAGATAAAACTTGAGTCGCAAACCGGGCGCTCCGCGCGGCGCGAACCTGAGTCTTAGCCTCTCGAGCTCCTCTCCCGGAAACATGAGCTTCAGCACCCGCTCCAGCTTCTCCACCAGCTACCGGACCCTGGGTTCCGTGCAGTCTCCCAGCCTCCGGGTCCGGCCGGTCAGCAGCGCGGCCAGCGTGTATGCAGGGGCAGGGGGCTCGGGCTCGCGGATCTCCGTGTCCCACTCCACCAGCGTCCGGGGTGGCTGGGGGTCCGGGGGCCTGGCCGCGGGGATGGCTGGAGGTCTGGCGGGCCTAGGGGGCATCCAGACTGAGAAGGAGACTATGCAATGCCTGAATGACCGCCTGGCCTCCTACCTGGAGAGGGTGAGGAGCCTGGAGGCTGATAATCGGAGATTGGAGAGCAAAATCCGGGAGCACCTAGAGAAGAAGGGACCCCAGATCAGAGACTGGGGACATTATTTCAAGATCATCGAGGACCTGAGGGCTCAGGTAAGGGGGCATGGAAGCAGTAGCCCCACTCCCAGCCATGTTTGCCTTCCCCTCTCCCAGGATAGGAGTTATAATGGAGTAGAGAACATTGCGCCTTCCCCTTTCCCCCTCCACCCCACCTCCTATTGTTGGAGGGAGAGTATGGGGAAGGCCCTGGGCTTCCCTAGCAGCCCTGGCCACAGAGGCCCAGGAGGTGACTGAGCAAGGGAGGGGTCTTTCTCTGGAGCTAGAGGGAAGGGCGGAGGGAGCTGTGCTGGGGAAGTGGACAGCGGGAGGGATGGGAGACAAGGCGCATGAAGAGGCCGCAAACACTGCCTTCTGGCCACGTGGGGACAGCTGGGGGGTTAAGCGGATGTGCTTAAGGCTGAGTCATCTAAGAGTAAACAAGAGGCCTACCTGGGTGCAGGTGGAGGTGAACAGGTGCACTAGGAAGAAGTCGCCGGGAGAGGGGGGAAGACTGGTTAGTGGCTGCTCACCTCAAGCATGCCAGCCAGCCGCCGCCCTGCAGGAAAGCTGCAGGGGGCTGGTTGGAGCTCTGAGATGCGGGACTCCAGGAAAGGAGGGGACAGTGGGAGGGGCGCAGGTGGAAGGGGATAGCCTCTGGCGAGTTCTGGGTCCAGTAAGTTTTCACTGAGACATAAAACACCTTCCACACCCTGGGCCCACCCATCATTGACGTCCCATTCATGGGGCAACCTCTCTTACTAATCCCCCCAGATCTTTGCAACGTCTGTGGACAATGCCCGCATCGTGCTGCAGATCGACAATGCCCGTCTTGCTGCTGATGACTTCAGAGTCAAGTAAGCCTGTGGGGGGCTAGGCGGCTGGCGGTGTAGCTAAGAATGTTCTGCTCCCAGGGCTGGGTCGCCTAAGGGCTCACAATGGGATCTTGATCGACTGTGGGTGAAGCTAGGTAGGTGAGACTTAGGCTCCATCAATTTATTCATTCATGCAACCCAGTTTAAGAACACTGTCCCCCAAGTGCCAAGAATGGTGCTCAGAGGATTAGCGTCTCATTCCTGACTCGGTTGCTGGCTTGCAGTGGGCATGGTGCTGCTCTTAGGAGGTGGCATGGGTTGAGAAGGTTCTGGATCAGAGATGGGGGCCCCTCTGATCACCTCCACTCCTACAGATATGAGACGGAGCTGGCCATGCGTCAGTCTGTAGAGAGTGACATCAGTGGGCTCCGAAAGGTCATTGATGACACCAATATCACTCGGCTGCAGCTGGAGACGGAGATCGAGGCTCTCAAGGAGGAGCTGCTCTTCATGAAGAAGAACCATGAGGAGGCAAGCAGGGGTCACCACCCAGGCCAGGAACCCGGGGCCAGGACAAGTCTGGGTGGGGGAAGAGATGAGGCAGGCCACCCGAAAGTGGCCGTGCAGGGAAGTTTAGAGCTACCGGTCTGGGCTCTTCATCAAACTATTGCTGTACTCGGTGGGTCACCTGAGTTACAGCATGATTAGATGAAGAGGCCATGGGTGAGAGAATGAGAGGAGGACAAAGGCAGAAGCATCTAGCTCTGGGTATGAGGGGTGATAGGGGAATGAGAGCAGGTGGAGCTGGTAGGGCTTCCTAGAAGAAGGGACAAGGAGCAGGTTTGTGGAAGGAGGGACAGGTGAACTAAGGAGAGAGGAATCACCTGTGGGTGACAGGCACGGGCAGTGAACAGATGGCATTTTACCAGTCTGGAGTACAAACTGGGAGTTTCCCCTGTTTTCTTTTCTCACTGATCCTGTAAGCCTGGAAGAGACTCACTGAACTCCACTCTGAGACCCTCCTCATTTTTGTCCCTCTCTCCTTTAGGAAGTAAATGGTCTACAAAACCAGATTGCCAACTCTGGGTTGACCGTGGAGTTGGATGCCCCCAAATCTCAGGACCTCAGCAAGGTCATGGCTGACATCCGCGCCCAGTATGATGAGCTGGCTCGGAAGAACAGAGAGGAACTAGACAAGTACTGGTCCCAGCAGGTACACCAGGGGAAGGGATGGGTACCAGCTGGGCAGAGGCCCTAGCGGGTGGAAGGGAGGCAGACAGAGAAGGAGGGACCTGAGGATCATCCCCACCCTGCAGATTGAGGAGAGCACCACAGTAGTCACCACACAGACTGCTGAGATAGGAGCTGCAGAGATGACTCTCACGGAGCTGAAACGTACAGTCCAGTCCTTGGAGATCGACCTGGAGTCAATGAGAAATCTAGTAAGAGCCCTTGCTTCACCTGCCCCAACTATTCCTGGCCCCTGACCTCTGTCGGCCTCAGGCCCAATCCTGTCTTAACCCAAACCCTACCCCTTCCATCATAAAGTCCTTTTGCTTAGAAGGCATTGTCTCTCTTTGCATTTCCCACTGCTCCTATCCATACCCTAGTACCTGGCACAAAGTAGGTGCTCAGAAAAGTTGCAAAGAGTAAATTCCTGAGTTCTGAACTACTCTGCTGAAAGTTACAGAGGCTCTCTCTCCACTGTACGTTGAAGCTCACCAGTCGTTCTCCCCATGCCCCCGCAGAAGGCCAACTTGGAGAACAACCTGAAGGAGGTAGAGACACGCTATACCATACAGATAGAACAGCTCAACGAGATCCTTTTGCACCTGGAGTCAGAGCTCGCCCAGACCCGGGCAGAGGGGCAGCGCCAGACCCAGGAGTATGAGGCTCTGCTGAACATCAAGGTCAAGCTGGAGGCTGAGATCGCCACCTACCGCCGCCTGTTGGAGGAAGGGGAGGACTTTGAGTAAGTGGGGCTTTCCTCCCACCCACACAAGCTAGGTCAAGATACCCCTTCTCCCCAAATCTGAGTTTCTATAATCCCTACTGAGCCCTGAGCTGGTGCTCTGTGAGTGCTCCTATGTCTTCACGTAAGGAACAGTTTTAGGGGTTCCCTCCTGGAGAAGATAATGGATTAAGTATTGCCCCTTCGCCATATTTAGGGTACAAATGGAACTTGGCCTTGGGTTTCTGTTTTATGGGGGAAGTAGCTAAAGGGAATTTGGAGAAAAAGGCAGGGATCCAGGGGCTTTTCCCCTCCATTCTCCTTGTCTCCCTTCTCTTCGGGGCTGTTTATAACGGGGGTTTGGTCTTCTGTTACAGTCTCGGTGATGCCCTGGACAGCAACTCTATGCAATCCATCCAAAGGACCACCACCCGCAGGATTGTAGATGGCAAAGTGGTGTCCGAGGTCAACGATACCAAAATTCTGAGGCGTTAAGGCAACAGAAGCAGAGCACCCCTTGGGGGCGGGCAGGAGGCCAATAAAAAGTTCAAAGGTCATTGAGTATCACTTTGCATCTTCCTTGACTGTTTTCATACTTTGTGCAAATCCCCTTACCCAATAGCCCTATCTCTGATCAGGCAGAAATAACCTCCGACCCCAGGGCAGAGGAAGGGAGGGTTTGGGTTCTTGGAAATGGCTCCTCAGAGAAAGAGGAGGGAATGGGCCAAGCAAGGGCAGTGGGAAAACTACAACGGAATTGTGAAACTTTAACCTTGAAGAGACCGGGTGATTATAGGGCCCCTGCCTGACAGGTGTTCCTTAGCAGAAATCTGAGCCTGAGAAGGAAGTGGAGCCAAGGACAGAGGGCAAAGGAAAGACAAAGGCAGGAGCGGAGCGCACAGTTGCCCTCCCACCCCCACCCCTGCCACTCCGCATCCTTGGCCCAGTGCTTCCCACTCAGAACTTCACCTCCCACTCCTCCCACATTCAGCCCCCAAACATATGGTCCCCTCTGCTCTGCTCCTTCACTCAGTTGGAATATGACTTTTAGAACACTAGAGATCTGGCTAGAACTGGAGTAAATGCAATCATTGTAGATGACAGAATATTCTACCTAAGTTCCCATCTAGGTAAGTGATGTGCCTACGTAAGCACCTACTTAGGTAATAAAAAGCACCATAAAGCTAACTGAAATGTCACAGCTCTGTTTTTGACTGGAAGTATCAAGTAGTGAAAACAATGGATGTCTTAAGCTAATCATATGCTTTAATCAGGACGATAAGTTATCTTTATCTTTTTAAATTAAAAAAAAATATATAAAAGTAACGTACAAAATCCAAAAGGAAAGAAGGAAATAAAATTAAATACTTCCCATCCCCTTCCCCAGAAGTAGCCATTGTAAAATAGTTTCTCAAACTAGACAAACATACATGTCACGTTATATTTGTAGGGTCATACTGTTCTGCACCTTGATTTAAACTGGGTTTTCTTCATTCCACAATATATCTTGGCCACCTTTCTGAAACAGTATATATAGACCTAACTTTTTTTTTAAACCCAGATGAGTAAATTTCGTCTCTTCTACCTTCATTTGGAATATAATATGCATATTCCATTTACCAAAAGGAAATTGTTAGTCCAATACTGGGGGGAAAGCACAGAATTACAGTGATTATGCATTCTGTCACCTCTCCTGTTTTAGTGACATTTTTTATGTCCAGGTGAATGTTTATATCACACAAATCTCTCAATCTGCAGTAAGGAATAATTATTATATTCCAAATTCTTTCCCAAAAATCAGAACCTTGATCAGTTAATGTCTAATCATAGTTACCAGACCAATTTGACAAATGATATCCAGGTCTTTCTTGGCCCTTGCCTTAGTAATTTGTCATTCATCTAGTTTGAGAGCTATCATATACAGTATGATATCATTTTACATAAAACTTATTGCATCTGTATAGGAATGATGTTGGGATCATTATTTTCAAAGGACCTTTAGAACAATTTTCTCTCAGGTCTCAGCAATCAAAATTTGGTGGGGCAGGGGCTAATATAGTGCATCTCCTGTATATCCTCCACCTCGTTCTTTTTCATCGCTGCCTAGTACTCCAGTGTGTGGAGTACAAATGTACTTAACCCAGGTCTTCTAGTGATGAATGTCTTGGTCTTCAGTAGTTTTTGTTTTTGCAAAAAGGCTGCAATGAATGTTAATTAATATGCATTTAATATCTGATTAATATACACTATGTGAGCATATCTATAGGATATAATCCTAGAAATGGTATTCTGGGCTACTATATTAACAAATATCTATAAAGTACCTACTTTGTGTCAGTCCTTGCACTAGGCATTGAGCATGCATGTGGTAAACAAAATGGGTATTGCTTCTGCCTCACGGAGTTCACAGCCTAATGGTCAAAAGTATGTGCATTTTTATTCAGTCTTTCGACAAATACTTACTAAACACCTACTATGTATCAGACACTCTTCTAGGCACTAGAGATACATCAGTGAACAAAGCAGTCAAAATCCCTCTCCTCATGGAGTTTATATTCTGGTGACAGGAGACAGATAATAAACAATAAGCATAAGATGTCCTGCTAGCAGATGATAAGTTATAGGCCTGGATAGAGCAGGCAAAGAGGGTTGTAGTGGGGAGATGCAAAACAGTAAAAAGGGGATGCCTGATGATCCTAGGTGATGAATCTTGGACTGAAATGGAAAACTCAGTTTTTACAAAGAAATACAGAGGGTTTACTCTGCAATCTCTGAAAATATGGGGGTCCTCAGTGAAGAAAACCTAGACTGTTCAAGGCTCTTTGTCCCTGGGATGCCCAGAGGACAATGCCAGGACAGGCAGCACCTGACGATGGTGGGGAAGCCCCCAATGGGATGGGGTGGAAGTCTGTATCACTGCAGGTCCCTGAGAGAAGACGGGTCAGGAGTGGCTGCAAAGCCAACAGAACAAGGGCCACTCTTTGTGAGTGAGGTCTGAGCATGTTACCTAAGAAGTTACCTGGGAGCTTCTATGGGCAGGGACCACTGTGGCCTCTGGGTGCCTGGGTTCCACTACCTGGAGGAAAACATCTTACCTGAGAGCAAGGTGCCCTGGTGAGGTGGTGCTCACCCTTCTGAAACCTACTTCCCCTGAATAAACACAACCGCCTGTCCCACTTCCTTCCATTCTCTCTCCAACCCCTACTTAGTCCGCCCTGTCCCCTCATTTTTGCAGGAGTCTACAGGAGATGAATCTTTGAGGAAGATGGTTGAGCTTTTCTTTCAGAGATTTGTTTTAGGAAAGCAATTGGAGTAGTTTTCCTACCCTGCCCACCCCTCCATTTTCCAAATGTATACACATAATATGAAATGTGCTGGCTCAGACACACAGGTGCCCCAGAGGTCTGATGAGCACCCCCAAAGGAGTGCACGGGCCTGGCTGGTCGGCCATCATTGTGACTTAGTCTGGAGGAATCCAGCCTGCCTCAGGCCCCTCAAAAGGAGAAATGATAGTTCAGCCACCAGATGTGGGAATGGGAGCAGACAGGCCAGAGAATAGACTGCCCCCAGGAAAGGTGATAGGAGGGGACCGGCCTGAGAGTGAAGCAGAAAGTCCCTGGCAGAGGCCGAATAGGGCTAGCAGCTGAGTCAGGCTGATCGGAGTAACCCAAGACAATGCACCTGACATGACTATCTCTCCATCAGACAATGTCCCACAGTTCCCAGGGCATTTATGCATTTGATCCTCATTACAATCCTGTGAGGTATGCGGGGCAGTGGGTATTACTGGCTCGGGCTCAAAGGTAGGCACCGAGATCATGCGACTTGGCTGAGGCCACAGAGCTAGTAGCTTAAAGCAGGAAACCACCTCTCCAGATTCCCAGTCCCAAGCTCTGTCCTCCACATATTACAACTTAACCCGGGAGTTCTTAACCCTAGCTGCAAGTTGAGTCACCAGGGGAGTTTTACAAACAATACCGAGGCCCACCACCAGAGATTCTGATTCAGTTGTTCAGGGGTGGAGGCTCGGGCTCTCAGCAAATGTTTAACATTGGAATCCCGAGGTGATTCAAAAGGCAGGCAAGGTTGAGAGTCACCCCCAAGCTATACCTCGGGTCAGCTCCACGGCCTGCCCCCTGAGGCAGGTCACAGACATGCCTGTCATAAATAGCATGCTGCTGGAAAAGCCCAGTGCCTTTGGGGCACTCCTCCTCATCCCCATGGGAAGGGGGCTGCATGAGGGGTGGCCCATTTTGTCCCCCAAGTGCCGAAGGGGAAAATCAGCAATTCCAAGGTTATAGTATGGAATCATCTGTCCAGTGTCACCCATCCCCTCTTTAGGTGAAATCCAGACAACATACTAAATTAATAAATGGTACTGGGAGCGGCAGAATGGCAGATGTCATTTTTTTAAATGACAACAACAACAACAACAAATACACACACACACACACACACACACACACATATATATATTTCATACACACACATATACAGATGTATATATTCATATGAATATATCCTTGTATATATAAAGCTCTCTGGAAGGATACACATGAAATTGGAAATAATGATTGCCTCTGAGAAGGAAAATTGGTACAAGGGAAACCAAAGTGGGAGGGAGACTTACTTTCCCATGCATTTTCTTTGTATCTTTTGAATCATATGTTACAATTCAAATACAAAAAAAAAAAAAACTTTTTGTTGTTGTTAACTTTTATAATGGCATAGGAACCTATAGCCCCCAGGGAAGGAAATGCTATACCTGTCTTTGTTTCTGAGCTATTCCATTCATTCAATCAGTCGTTCAACAAATTTTAATTGAGCATCTACTATGTGCCAAGAACTGTTCTAGGAGCTAGGAATACAGGGATAAACAAAACAGGCAAATAACCCTCGATCTTACATTCCAGCAGATGGAGACAGAATAAATGATAAATGTAATAAGTAGATTATATAATATGTCAGAAGAGGTAAGTATTATGGGGAAAATAGAGCAGGGTATGGGGAATCAGGAGTTGGGAGAGTGTATTAGTTTCCTATTACTACTGTAACCAATAACTATAAATTCTCTGGCTTAAAACAGCACACATTTGCTATCTTATAGTTTAGGAGGTCAGAAGTCCTAAAATCAACACGAGGCAGGGCTGTGCGACTTCCAGAGGCCCTAGGGGAGAATCTGTTTCTTTGCCTTGTCCAGCTTCTGGAGGCCTCCTGCATTCCTTGACTCCTGCCTCATCTGTTATCTTCAAATCTGACTGCGAAACATCTTCCAGTCTTTCTTTCTCTGACTTCTGCTTTCATCGTCATCATAATTCCTTCTCTGACTCAGACCCGCCTATTTCCCTTTTATAGAAGGTCCTTCAGATTACACGAAGTTGACCCCAACAATTTAAGATAATCTCCCCATCTCAAGATCCTTAACTTAATCATGGCTGCAAGGTCCCTTACCCATATTCACAATCTCTGGGAGTTAGGACATGGACATTTTGGAGAGAGGGGTAATTATTTAGCCTACTATAGGAGGCGAGGAGCAGGAAGCGACTTTAAGCTGGGCAGTCTGGGTAGAAGGTGGCATTTGAGTCAAAAGTGAAGGAAGTGATGAAATTAACTTTGCATATCTGGGGAAGCAGGAGTGAGGAGGGAACCTGCCTGAGGTGTGTGCACAGCATCCCTCTGCCCTTCACCCACACATTTAGGTTTCCACCCGTATGTGCCTTAGGTCCCTTTGGGACCCACAGGGGATTGGGCGAGGGTGGACTGTCAACCTACGTCACCCCAAAGCTCTCTCTCCCCTTCCCTCCTGCACCTTGCCACTAAAGTCCCTCAAAGCCCACCAGTCTGCCTCTATCTTCTCATCTTTTCAACCTGTGGCACTGGACCCTGAAGCCTGTGCTCTTGGCATCCAGGCCACTGCACTCCCCTGGTCCTACCTCATGTGCCTGCTCGGCATCCTTGACTGGCCCTCTGACATAGGCATCTGGGACTGTCCTCAGCCTTCCCTCTCCCTGAGCAAGCTTATTTTTATTCCTTGACTGTACTGTCACCTCTGAGCTGATAGCTTCATGTTTATCTCCAGCTCTGCTCTCTCTGGAGCTTCAGAACCGTATTTTCCAACTGCCTTTGTTTCGTTTTGCCATATAGCATACTTAGTATTTATTTCTCACTCCTGCCGTGAGATTGTAAATTCCATGAAGGCAGGTACCGTGTTTTATTCACCTTGGCTTTATCCTGAATGGATCGTAACAACACTGGCAATTATAAGAAGAAGAATGGGGATATTGGGGTTTTTCTAGAGCAGTGTCCAGTGTCCAGTCATTTGCTTTGTGTGTACTGAGAAGCAGCTGTACTCGGAGGACATGGTGGCTTCCTGGTCATAGCTGCAGGGGTATGTCATGGGGTCAGACAGCTTCCCGATGCCCACTGGCTAGAGTGGTTTATGTTTCCCGAAACTGGAGTCAAGTATGAGGCCTTCAAGGAGGAGATCTAGGAACAGTTATGTGACTTAACTGGTTTTGAAGGCAGTGAGTTGCCAGTTAACCAAATGTAATTGCAACTTAATTTACCACCTGGGGCTTCTTGGCAGGTAAGGCTTTGGCAGACTACACAGCTGTTACAATAGACGTAATGGTGGGGAAAAGGAAATCGGGGCTCCGGTGTGGTCTGGGTGCTTCGGCGGCACCGGTGAGCTTACAGAAAGGAAACGGGCAGCTCAAAGTTTCTAACGCTTGGTTCAAGGGGACCAGGGTGCTTCTAAGACTTCCCAAATGAAATCAACTCCTGTTGTCACAGGGCTAATGGAGCTGCAGCCTGAGGCTGCAGGTTGTTGAATTACATCATAAGTTGAAACCACAAGCAGGTCAAAAGCCAAGACGCTAAGGAGGAATCCTAAGAATGAGCAAAGGAAATTGGGGATATATTTGAGGATGCTGACTGCCCAGACCCTCCCAAATCTCGCTGGCTGGCAGAGGCAGCCCCTCCTTCTCTGTCTAATGAGGCGGGTCCTGTCTTGCTTGGAGGCTGTATGGGCCGCACCTGAGGTAGTTAACGTGCACTGGATACCTCAATGCCTAAGTATGGGGGCAAGTACAAAATGTGACCACAGGGGAAAAGACGGATAAACCAAAAAGATTTTGCTACTTTATATAGGTACAAACTTAGGGAACATGTGTTGGGTTGGATCCTAAAGGTGCTAAACCAGAAAGGAAGAAATAGAGTTTTAGATAGGGCTGAATGTACTGCTATGGGTTTATGTATATAGGTACAGAGATTCCAAACTCAGCAACTAGGACTGATTTTACTTCTTTCGTTCATTGACTGGAGAAAACTGGACTCATTAGTGGTGTACAGTTAATGAAAATAAGTTCCCACAAATCTGACTGCATGATTCAGAGGAAGGAATCCAATAAATGAGGGGGAGAAGAATGTTGGAGTGGATTTATCACATACAACCCACTCACTCACCCCTAAATAATGTTTCCAAGACGGCCAGGGCTCAGTGATACTCCCCTCATTGAGGCGTTGAGAAATACACTGATAAGAGATGTGTTTCTTAAAAGGTGCTGTGCTGACTTTTATCTGCATACTCAGGGAGGAAGATGGAAGTGCTGCCATGGAAATGGGCTTCCTGGTTTTGATAGCAATGATGTGATCTCAGCATGGCAGAGGCCCGCTGGCATCAGGTGACCACCAGAGGCCAGGTGGGAGTGGGCACCTTAACAGGCCACAGGGTCAGAGAAATAATCAGAATAGTCTGATCCACAGGAATCTTTGGCAGCATTTACCTGATCTTAGTGTTCTATAATAGTCCTAAAATAAGTGGGCAGTCTATTAAAATCATCTTTTATTTTTCTTTTATAAATGTGACTACTAGAAAATTTAAAAATTTATTTTTTAACTTACATACAGTAACTTCCTCCCACGCCTGTCCCCCAGCAATCACTGATCTGTTTTCTGTCTCCATAGTTTTGCCTTGTCCATAATGTCATGTACAAGGAATGCTACAACAGTAGCCTTTTGAGGCGGACATCTCTCATGGAGCACAATGCATTTAAGATTCATCCATGCTTTTGCATGTAACAGTAGTTCCTTCCTTTTTAATTGCTGATTAATATTTCACTGAATGAGTATAATCGCCACTTGTTTTTCTATTCACCAGCTAAAGAACATTTAGAGTGTTTCCAATTTGGGGCGCTTAGGAATAAAGCAGCTATAAACACTCACACACAGTTTTGTGTTTTCATCGTTTACTTCATTTCTCTTAGGTTGTTTTTATTTCTCTTCAGTACCTAGTGGTAAAGTTACTGGGTTGTATGGTAATTATATGTTTATTTAAAATTGACAAACTATCTTTCAAAATAGCTGTCCCATTTTATAATCCCACCAGCAACAGATGAGTGCTTTATTGCTCTGCAATAAAAATATAAATAATTATGTTTTCCTTATCTCGAGTTTTCTAAATTATGTTTCACGTTTGAAGCAAATATTGTAACATTGTCTGATGTGCTTCTAAATGTATGTAGAAAAAAATAAGACAATTGTATTATAAAGAGGTGGGATCATGGAGTTCCCTGGTGGTGTAGTGGCTTGAGGCTTCGGCACTGGCGCTGTCAACGCTGCGGCCTGAGTTCGATTCTCGGCCTGGGAACTACCCACATACAAAAGAAAAAAAAAATGTAACTAAGAGGTGGGAGCAAACGGGAGCAAACGGGAGCAAAGAGGGGTAAAGTTTCTATTCCCCCCTCAAACTGGCAAAATGATATTAGAAGCCTGTGATAAGCTATGTATATATAAATACCATAGAGTAACCACTTAAATAGCTATACAAAGCAATATACTCAAAACACTATCAATAAATCAAAGCAGAATTCTAAAAATATTTAAGCATCCCACAGGAAGGCAGGGGAAAGGCAGAAAGAAAACTAGAGAGAACAAATAGAGAACAAAAAATAAAATGGCAGCCTTAAAACCCTAATATAGCAACAATTAGATTAAATAGTATAAATATACCAATTAAAAGACAGATACTGGCAGAGTGGATTTAAAAACACGACCTAATTATATACTACCTATAGGAAACTCACTTCAAATAGAATGACATAAGTAGGTTGAAAGTAAAAGGGTAATAAAAGGATTGATGAAAGCATCAATTAAAAGAAAGTAAAAGTGGGAGTTCCCTGATGGTGTAGTGGCTTAAGGCTTTGGCATTGGCGCTGTCAGAGCTGCGGCCTGGGTTCGATTCCCAGTCAGGGAGCTACCCACATACCAAAAAGCAAAAAAAAAAAAAAAAAAAAAAGTAAAAAGTGGCAATAATGATAAAAAGTTAAACCACCAAAAAGACATAGCAATCCTGATTTGAATGTATCAAACAACAGAGCTGAAAAATATGTGAAAACAACTGATTGAACTGAAAGGAGAAATAGATAAGTCAACAATTGTAGTTGGAAACTCCAACACCCATCTCTTAACAACTGATAGAATAATCACACATAAAATCAGCAAAGATACGGAGGAAGTCAAAAACACCATCAACCAACAGGATCTAATTGATATTTTATATAAAACACTCCACTAATAGCAGCAGAATACATGTTCTTTTCAAGTGCCTACTTAACATACTCATATACCAAGATAGACCATATCCTGGGCCATAAAACAAACAAATCTCAAAAAAATTGAAAAACATTCCAATCATACAGAATGCGTTCTCTGACCACAATGGAATCAAACTAGAAATCAACAAGAGAGCGTGAACAAGTAAATCTCCAAACATTTGAAACTAAGCACACTTAGAAGTCACAAAAGAAATTTAAAAATATATTGAGGGAGTTCCCTGATGGTGTAGCGGCTTAAGGCTTCGGTGCTGGTGCTGTCAGTGCTGCGGCCTGAGTTCGATTCCCAGCCAGGGAGCTACCCACATACCAAAAAAAAAAAAGAGAGAGAGAGAGAAAGTCTCAAATTCATCATCTCAGCTCCCACCTCGAGAACCTAGAATAAAGAACAGCAAAAGAAACCCTAAGCAAGCAGAAGGAAGAAAATAACAAAATTAGTTGAAATCAGTGAAATTGAAAACAGAAAAAACGATAGAGAAAAACCAATGAAATATACAACTATTTCTTTGAAAAGACAAATAAAATCAACAAATCTCTAACAAAACTGACAAATTTAAATAGAGAAAACACAAAAATTACCAATGTCAGCAATGAATTAGAATTTTTTGGTAGATTGTTGTAAATTTTATATGGAAAAGGCAACAGAATTAGAATAGCTAAAACAATGATGAAAAATGGGAAACATTTTTCTATATTTCCTATATGATTTGAAGACGTACCGTATACCTGTAGTAATCAAGACCGTGTGGTGTTGGTGGAAGGATAGACACTTACTTGAAGATCAATGAAACACCATAGAGAACCCACACATAGATCCATACAAATATGCCCAACTGATGTTTTTAAATTCATTTTTATTGTTAGACTTATTGGGGTGACATCTGTTAGCAAGGATTACATAGGTCTCAGGCCTACAATTCTACAGTGCATTGTCAACTTGATGTATAATAAGTTCACCACCTAATGTGACTTCTCTTTCCATCACCTTATATTTAGCTTCCCCCCCTCCTCTCCCACCCCTCCCCTTTCTCCCCTCCCCAACTGATTTTTGACAAAAGCATAAAAGCAATTCAAAGGAGAACACATAGCCTTTTCAACAAGTTGGTACTAGAGCGATTAAACACGTATAGCCAATAAGAAGGAATGAAAGAGAGAGAGAGAGAGAGAAAAGGAAGGGACGGAGGAAGGATAATTTTGACCTATGTCACACCTTATACAAAAATTATCTCAAAACTTATCACAAACATAAGTGTAAAACATAAACCTAAAACACTTTAATAAAAAAAAAATGTAGGAGAAAGTCTGGGATCTAGAGCTAGGCAGAGTTTTTAGACTTGATATCAACAGCATGATCCATAAAATTAAAAACAGTGATAAGTTGGACTTCATCAAAATTTAAAAAGTTTGGTCTTGTGAAAACAGCTGTCCAGAGGATTAACAGACTGAGAGAAAAGAAAATATTTTCAAATCACAGTTCCTACAAGGACTAGTACCTAGAATATTAAAGAATTCTCAAAATTCAATGATACAAAACAAACATCCAATTAGAAAATGGGCAAAAAGGGGTTCCCTGGTGGTCTAGTGACTAGGATTTGGTGCTCTCACTGCCAGGGCCCCGGGTCGATTCCCACTTAGGGAACCACAAAAACAACAACCACAACAACAACAAAAAGAAAAGAAAAGAAAAAAAGAAACAAAAAATGAAAGAAACAAAGGAAAAGAAAATGGGCACAGAGCCCGAAATTTTTCCTCTTGAGTGTTATGATAGAAAAGAACCCCCCTTCTTAGGAGTGGGGGTGCTGCAGGTGCTCGGGCTCTCCAGGGGTCCTAGCACAAACTGGAAACCAGGAGACTTCCCGCTAGTGGGGTGCGGGTGAAGCGGGGGGGCGGAGGTTCAGAGGCCCGGCCCTGGGTGCGGGCCCCGGCCTCCGCGGGGCCGCGGGGTGCGGGGCGGGGCGGCGGCGGGCTCCCGGGTGCACAGTCAGCCGCGCGTCCCGAGGGTGTGAGGACGCCGCGGAGAGGAGCGGGGCAGCGGGCAGGAATGCCGCTTCCCCACGCGGTGGGCTCGGGCAGTGAGCCCCGACGGAGCGGGGCGGGGGCGGCGCAGAGCCAGGAGCAGCGCCTCAGTTCCCGAGAGTTGTGTGAGGAGAGTTTGGGGGCGCCAGGGTCCCGCTCCCTGCCAGTTCCCGCTCGGGCCCCGCGCTGCCCGCGCTCGGGGGCTTGGGCGCCTTCTCTTCCGCCACCCCCATCCTGTTCCACTTCCAAGTGTGCCTGGGGCTTTCGCGGGCGTCCCACCCCGACACAAGGCGTCGTTATGCCGGCAGCTTCCTCTTCGCCCCTCCACCCCGCCCACGAGGAATGGGGCCTCGGATGCGGTCAGGTTGGAGGAGGGCGCGGCGGGTGCCAGGGCAGCGGGTCGGCCAGGTGCCCCTCAGGGAGGGAGGGAGGGAGGGGACACGGGCTCCTCCCCCAGGACGGGTGGGGGTCGGTCGAGCTAGCCTGCCTTGGCTCCTTGACTCAAATCCCTGGCGAGCCACACTTGCTGGGTGACTGACCAGGTTCCTCACCTGTCAGCTCCTTTGTTTCCTCGTTCCTAAACTACAGCTAGAAATCGTGCATGCTTCTTGGGGTTGTTGGGAGCATTAAGTGAAATAACACGTGCAAAGCTTTTAGGACCCCCATCTAGCCCAGACTAAGTGCTATCTACATTGGGCTTGGTATTATAAGTACTTGGGTACCCCAATTCAGGTGTCCTCTTCCCAGGTTTCATAATCCCTTCCCCCCTTCCACTCTGGAGGTTGTTTCATCATCTGGTTATGGTCACTGGTCACTAGGAATGATAAAGGTGGTGCACAAACCCTGCCACCCAGCCAGTCCCCTCACCCTGCCCCAGTGGCTTCTCCCCTCTCCCAACCCTGGGGAAAGTCTCAGCTCTCCTTAGGAGGTAAGGAGAGGGAAGTTCTGGCCTCACCTGGTCTGAGTCTCCCACCAGAGTGAAAAAAGCTGGGAAGATCTAAAATCTGAATGAAACCTTGTCCCCAGGCTTGTCACTACCTCCACGACCCTGAGTCAGCTACCCTCTGGGCCTCATTTTTTTTCATGAGTGAAATAAAGATATTCCTTTCTTGAGCACACATTTATTACATGTAAGATACTGGCCTGCCCTAACTATTCTAAGGGTTGTTATGATGATCACCTGAAATAATGCAGGTGGAAGTGAATTGTAAAGTTCCCTTACAGCTCTGCACATTCTACAATCCTGGAATTGTAGGAGGCCTTCCAAGTCTCTCCATGCCTGTCTTCCTGCTCCTACCACCCACCACCCATGCCAGCTCCAGGACATTAGGGATTTTTGTCTGTTTTGTCCTAGGATGTGATCCCAGCACCTAGCACAGTTTATACAAGGGCAGTCTGGGAAGAATCCAGCCATGTAATATGAAAAATAGAGGCATTGGTGGCTGGAGTATTTTCCAGACAGCCCTTGTATAATAGGTGATCAATAAATATGTATTGAATGGATGAATGAATTTGGCCTCTTAGGGTAGGAATCTTCTTTGTAGCCTTCCTGACATCTGGCCTCTTTGTGAAGACTTTAAGATAGGTTTAGTGATTTTAAGATAGTACCCAGTTGGGTGCTCTAGTTATTAGAACATTATTTTTCTTCCTACTGGGCTAAAATCTGTCTTCTTCTAGACCCAGCTCTGCCCACTAGAGCTACACAGAACTCCTTCCGCCATAAGATTTTATATGTGAGTGGTTACTCTCCTAATCTGTGTACAGAGAGCCCCAATCACAGTGTAGGATTTACCTCCACTGCTGGCCTCGGCCCCACCTGCCTGGGGATGAAATGGGGAAGGGTCCTCTACACAGGAACATCTCAAGGAATTAGAATTACAGTGATCCTCAGGTCTTGGGAGTCTATTTCTCCCAAATGCCCTGGTCAGAACACGATGAAGTTAATCTTCTACTCTTTCTCCATTCATGGGCAAGATGGAGAGAATTTCTGGAAGGGAGGCACAGGAGAGAAGGGGGCTATATCTGAATGGCCATGTGGAGCAGAGCCCTCCTACCCACACTAGCTATGAGAAAATGGAAACACAATTGAGTCAAAAGCTAAAATGGAAATAAAGATAGAAGTTGACTTAACAAATACTAAAGATGTATGCTACTGTATAGCCAAGTTTCCTTCTTACAGTTTTTTTAAAAATAATGTAACAATATTATACAGCAGTGGAAAAGAATAAAATATAGCTACACACATCAAGTTGGATGCATCTCTGAAAGTAACATTGAGTGAAAAAAATCAAGTTGCAGAAGAATTCAGTGATTCCATTTATATCAACTCAGAACATTCGAGACTGAACTACAGATTGAAGATATCAACATAGGTAACACACTACAGGGAAAAGAGAATGATAACCCAAAATTTAGGGTAGTGGTTTCCTCCAGGAAGGAGCAGTATGACAACATGGAGCACATAGGAAATCTCAAAGGTGCCAAAAACACTCGATTTCTTGTCCTGGGTATTGACCACATGGTTGTCAATGTTATTGTAATTCATCATCTTTGTACATATTCGTAATAACATGTATATTACATGTGGTATACATATTATATTACACATGGTATAATTATTCTTTTGTATCCATTCCATTTCTGATAAAAGCAATTTTAAAAAGTTTCATCAAGAATATGCATATCCCAATACAGTGCATAGTAAATTCTCCTGTTTAAAAAAAAAAGAAAAGAACATGAAGTTGACCAGTGCTGTAGCAGGAGGAATTTAGGATAAACTTCTGGGAATTCTGAGGCATTACAATGCCATTGGGCCCAAAGCACACAGAGCTCCCCACCACCCGCCCCGCCCCAAGCCACTGGTCTAACTGGCTGACCTTTCTCCACCCCCCACTCCACGAGTAACCTTTACACACTCATTTACACTGCTGAGCTTCCTCTAGGGCTCTTCCCACACATGCTGTGTCTGAGTCCTGCCTTTGTCCTCTGCTGGAGCTAATGATTTACACTCAAGGCCAGATGCAAGGGCTGGGCAGCCAAAAGTGGGCAGGGGAGGGAGGAGCTTTGGGGAGTGAATTTCAGGCGCTTGTGACTCATGCCCCCGCCGCCCCCATATTAGTGCCTGTTACCACACTTACACTGCTCCTTTCCCTCTGCCCCTTCCGAAAGCCATGGCAACCTCATCCAGGATCACTCTTCATTCTCTACGCCCGTCGCCCTGCCCTACCTGCTAATGTCTAAAGCAGTATTTTTCACACTGAACAGAAGAGTTGACTAACAGCATATAAATATATATTTTAATAGAATTAATAGAAGAGGGTAGAATAAACTAGATTAGAGTCCTCCAATGTGGTAAGGGTGATTACTGCTGTTACACAAACTTTTTCTGTGTGTGTGTGTGTAAATGTTACATTGAGTTTAGATATTCAAAGATGTTTCATGAAAGTCTTGATGTAGATGATAGATAGATAGGCAGATATAGATCGATGTACTCTATGTATTACATATTACCATGGATTTTTTTTTATCATGACATTTTATTTTATTTTTTTTAATTCATTTTTATTGTTAGACTTATTGGGGTACCGTGAATTTTTAATCAAAAAGTTTAAAAGCTATGGTCTAGCGCACTCGGTTCTCTCATTTTGAAGGACTAGTCTGGGTCTGCATACATGGCCCATCTGCCTTGCCTGTTCCTCTTCCTCCTCCTGCCTCTACACAGTATCCAATAGAACAATAGAACTTTCTTCAATAATGGAAAATATACTGTCCTGTCCAATATGGTAGCCACTAACCAGATGTGGCTATTGAGCACTTGAAATATGGCTAGTGTGACTGAGGAAATGGTTTTTTGACTAGATTTAATTTCAATTAATTTAAATAGCCACAGTTGTGGTGAGTGGCTAATGGCTACCATATTGGACAGTGCAGTACTAGACTGTAAGCTCCCTGTGGACAGAGACCAGGCTGTCTTGCTCACTGTTGTACCCCTGGGACTTAGCACAATTCCAGCACATGTTAAGTCACCAAAAAACGGGGCGGGGGTGGGGGGAGGGTGCTTTTGGTTTTGAGACAAAATTAAGTAGCCCTGACCTGTAGCATTTGCCAGTTTCCATGGTATAAATACTTGCACTGTGGTCACTTTCAAGCTACTAGTGCTTTAATACTGGCGAGAAAAATTTCTGAATATAACAATCAGCTCTCACTAACTGCTTTGGAATGAATGAACAACTAAATGAATAAGTAACCTACCAGGAAGAGGCTCCATATGCAGAACACCCAAGGGAAGGAGGAGGAGGAAAATAGAGGGATCTTTTAAGCTATCAACAGGTATCTTCTCCTTTTGTAGCTCCTTTTTGTACCGAGAAATAGAACCTAGTTGGAGAATGGCTGATCTTCCTCAGTCTGTGGCCCCACTTCGCACCCCTTACAACTTTAAGAAACCTCAGGGGTTTGCCAGCAGGCCCCAACCTAAGTGATTCTAGCCACAGAAAAATTCTGTGTGTTACAAATACTATTGAATAAATATTAAAGCATGTGGAAATGGGTACTAAGCTCCCGTAAGGTAGTTGCTACCTTTCTTTTTTAATTTCCCAGGTACAGAAATTAAACTGCCTCCCTCAGTCCCTTAAACAGCCTTTTAATGAGAAGGTGCTAAACTGTAAATCTTGCTGTCATTTAGGAATGCTCAGGGCAAATATTTAAAGGCACCAGGCACAATTTTCACTTCACCTCTGAAGGGCTTCACAGCCCTCCCCTGGGGTCACTGCTGCATTCCACACATGTTCAAAGAAGGAGGGGCACGTGCTATTCTGGGAAAAGTTTGGACTCTTGGTTTTAGCCCTAACTGATTCAAAACACAAAACTTTCAAATAAAAATTCAAGCAACCAAACATAAGACAGGAAGACTAAAAAGGTCACCAGGTGAACTTAAAGCCAAGGAAGGACTCAGCAGTAAATGCCAACAGGTATTCAGAGGAAGGGTGGTGGTTATGATTCATGGCAGACGTGGAATCTGAGGGATGCCAGGATTTGTGCATTCCAGAGGAAAGGATGAAGAGAACAAAGTCCTCAAGGCTCAACTGAGAGTCTACCACATAGTAGGCACTCAATAAATACATGTTCATTGAGTGAATAGTGCCCCAGAGAACCTGAGTCTACTCTTGGCTCTGACAATGGCAGACAGCATGGGTGGGCCAATGCCAAGCTTCAGGCAGTACATTACCAGGGGGATAACCTTGAGCTGGCAGGAGTAGCAGGGGCAGAGATGACACTGAGCTGAGCCAAAAGCACCAAGTAAATGCCTGTCCCTTTAGCTATGATCCAGGATGCCAACCCTCCAGCTGCCCCAAGGTACATGGTTCTGCTTAGCAGGGTCTCGAAGGCCTGCTGCCCGCCTTCGTGCTGCCTTGAGCCTGTCTGGCACCAGGCCCAGTCACACTGTTCCACGGAGCTATCAGATCCTTGTGTTGGCAGGGCTAAGGGTGGCTGGACACTCACAGCTCTCGTCACGTCAAAGCCTTCCCGCGGTCCCCTGGAGCTGTCTGACTCTCATGTGCCATTTCCAGACCCCCATCACCCCAGCCCAGCCCATCTCAGCAAGTTCTCTGGCTTGCTCATGCTCTCACTAAGTAATAACAATATCCTTAAAAGGCTGTATCAATTCAGTCTTTTATTGTTCAGTCTTTTATCCAACAATTCCAAGCTCCAAAAAAGTCTGAAGACCAAAAGTTCCTTGTCATTAATTTGCTTACATGCAAAACCTGACATGAGGCTATTTATAGTTTGTATATATCCCACTTAGCATGAATGTTGATTCATTTCACTGTAGAAATATTAATATGTCTGACTCCATGTTTCCAGGGGTCACCTCAAACCCCACTGTGGTTTTCCTTATACGTTATATGACCTACATGTCCTTTCTAAAATCTAAGATTCCAAATCCCAAGAGTCATCTGGACACCAGGGTTAGGTGAAGGGATTGAGGATTGCAGTGTAACCCCAGGCTTAAGTTTCCAGCAAAAGGATTTCGGGCTTGAATGCCTGCTCCTTGGAGCTGATGGCGGGGAGGGCTCCCAGGAAGACAAGATGGGGTCGGGGGACTCCGACAGCTCAGGCTGTGACTATTTACCACTGAGACACAGTGCAGTGTTTCAATGCTTTAACAAGGGCAGCGCAGGGGCACACCTGCTGCCCAGAAGCCGTGACTTCACCTCTTCCAGAGGCCAGACGACACAGTCATGTCCTCACCTGGTTTGCTTCAATGTTTAAATGAAGCTTTGGGCAGGGGTGAAGGAACTAAAGTGTGTAGCACACCTAAGGAATTCAGTGGGTGTTGGCTACTTGGATTGCTCCTTCCAGTAAGTATTTCTTGACCATCCTGTACCATGCTAGGCCTCTGGGGGCAAGAAAATGCTTAAATTACAGGGTGAACTCAAGGAGGGGCAGAATGTGCACATATAATTAGAAGTAAAATTGGTCTGAGTGGATTAAAGTAAGATTTCAGAGGAGGGGAGAGTTTGGCCTGGAGAAAAGGACACTTGGAAGGTAAGAAATGTGCCCTGGGTGGTGTCAGAAGGCCTAGGTGGGGTCAGGCTGACTCACTGTGCAACTATAACACCGTTCTTTCCTCTCTGGGCCCAGTTTTCATCATCAACAAAATGTAGATTTAACCTTCAATCTCCTCTAAGTTAGGCTGACCAGACATATAGTTTTAAATGGGGCAGTAATGGTACACCTATGGTCAGCCCACTGACACCTTGAAGTTAGCTCAGTGAGACTAGGTTGACCAGACATACCATTGGAAACAGGCCAGTACTATTGGGGTTTTTTGTTCCCATTTGAAATGGTATATCTGGTCAGTCTACTGTAAGTTCCTTTCCACTTTCTGTGATGCCAAATGTCTGAAGGACTGTCATTTAGGAGATGAGAAATTAGAATCTAGTCTACGTGACTCCCAGGGGTACAACCAGATTAAAGTGTGGACACCACAAAAGGCAGATTCCTCCTCAAATGAAGGACTTTCTAAGACACTGTCCCTATAGTCGGGGGCCTGCCTGCCTCATCCTCATCCTCATCCTCACCCTCATCCCAGAGAGGCAGTCTGAGGTTGGGGCATCAGGCAGGGAGTCAGAGCAGATGACCATGTGGTCCCTGCTCATTCACAGGGTCTGGGATTCCATAAACTCCATGAACCTCAAGGGAGGCTTCGTATCTGCAGAGCATTAATTTGCCAGTTTTCCAAGAGGCAATTCCATCTAATTCCCTCTTTGCAGCACATCCAGAAGACAACAAGACAGGAACTCAATTGCCAGTCCTCAAGGAGACATTGGGTCCCAGGACCCCGGGGTGGGGGGAGAGCAGAAATACCCTCCTGGGCACCTGGATGTTAAGGGGAGGAGAACTTATAGTCATCTATGCATATAAAACACAAAATGCAAATTATACACCAAAGAGCAGAGTATAATCAGTGGGGGTTAGGGGGGACAAGGGCTGGCAGGGGTTAGGGGAGGAGTCCGTGTCCTCACTCCCCTCTCTAGCGGGGCATTTCTGCCTCCTGCTCTCTTTTTCTCTCTGTCTCTTTCTCTGTCTCTCTCACATCTTTCCTTCCTCTGATTCCTCATATGAGGTGTGATCAAAAAATGTGACGTGAATGCTGCTGCTGAGTGCCACCCAATGGAAATGCAGGGATCTTCGATATGGGAAGCATTGTGACAAACCTTAGTGACAGTGTGTGACAAGTTTCAAGTTGTTCAGTGCAGTCAGTCGGTTGTGAGCTGCAGTGGAGAGTAGGTGTGTTTTAAAGTGCACCGTAAATCATAAATCACGGACAACATATTAACATAAATTTCTGTCAAATAAAAACATTACAGTGTGTCTTCATCAACCTTATTCACCAGAACTGTGCAACTTCCACCTCTTCCCCAAAGTCAAAATGACCATGAAAGGTAAACGTTTTGAATGGATTCAGGACATTGAGGCAGTCACGACAGCACAACTAAAGACACTCACGGAAGAGGACTTCCAGACCTACTTCAGAAAGTGACAAGAATGATGGAATAAATGTGTTCAAAGCAAGGGAGAGCATTTTGCAGGGGATTAATGGCAATGTGTCTTTTACTGTAATAAATTTTTTAAATTTAAACATTCATTGGATTCATTTATCATACCTTGTACTTGCCTCTCCCCCACCCCCACACTGCCCAGGAGGAGATAGAGTCACTCACTGCCTTTGAGATTGTAAAGTGCGGACCAGGCTGAGCTATCCACAGGAAACCACGAGGGACCGAGGTCCGATAGAGTCTGCTCTGCTTTGTCACCAGAGAGGAGAGGTATACAGAGGGTTACCGAGAAGAAGGAGCAGGGTAAGAGGCTTCCTAGGGGCGGTAGGCACCGGGCTGATAGGTAAGGATGAATGGAATGTAGGCAGGCAGAGGTTGGGGTGGGCACTGGTAGTGGGAGCACCAGGCATGAGGGCTGGCAGAGCCCCTGCCTTGGTCCATGAAAACTCCCCTTCCAGAAGTAAAGCGGGGCCATTTTTGGAGACCTAGGGATCATAGAAGTGGGGACACTGATTCAATCATATGAAAATAACTCTTCCTCCTGCACATTTGGAAGCATGCCAGATATATACTAGGGCTGTCCAGAAAGTATCCAGCCACGTAATATGAAAAATAGAGGCATTTATGGCTGTATTTTTCCCTGATAGCCCTTGTATATACAAGCAGACACCTCTGGTTCCTGAGACACGCAGGAGCCAGGTGACACACCCACTCCAAGACTGAAGGGCCTGCAGACAGCACCCCTGCATGAAGCTCAGAGCACACTTCCAGCCCTGTCCTGAGGAGAAGTGGGGTGGGTGGGGGGAGCAGGACTGAAGAAAGGCAAGTGGCCTGCACTGGGACAAAGGGAGGGATGAATGAAGACTGAAAAGTCTGGAATCCTAGCAGCCCTGTGAAATGTTATTTCCCTTCCTGCAGCTCCGAATGACCCAGTCTCAGATTCCCAGAGAGCTATCCCTGGACAGAAGTCAAAGAACCCAGCCAGCACCCCCACAAAAACGGTGCTAGAAAGGTCATTGCCTCTATCCCCTGCCCCAGGGATCTTCTCCCGGCCCCCAGGAATCAGTGTGGGTCTGCATTCCAGTGGGCTCTTCCCAAGACCTGACTTCTGGAGGAGGGGTAGGGGTGGAGGTCAATGAGGTCTGGGTCTGGGAGGTCACCAGGAGAGAAAGGTGACACTCTGGGGAGCCCCTATGAATGGACTGAGCTTCTGCAATATCCATGAACCCAGTGAGCTCATTCAAACCATCCCCTTTGCTCTTGAATTATGTCCTCTGCTTCTCCATTCCCCAGTCCTGTCTTCCTCAGGCCGAGATGAGAGCACGGCGAAGCCAGGTGGCACGCAGGGAATTGAGCTCTCCCCAGGATGGTGCCAAGCCCTCTGGCCCAGAATAGTTCATCTTGTCTGTGCTACCTGGGAGGCAGGGAAAACTTTGAAGTCCAACCATGGACAAAACCCCAGAGACTCCCCAGACTGGGAGATGGGGGACAGTGTCTCTTCTGGCCCCTCAGTCCCACCCATCCTGGGTCTTCACTCAAGGTACTTCCAGGTCCCCCTGGGACAGTGGCAACAGCTAAGGGTGACAGGGTGACTAGTGGGGAAGATGAGAGCATGGGACCGTCACGTCTCTACTCTGAATAAACAACAGTCCACATCTTGCTTCCAGAATTAACTTTAAATTCGCATCTGTCCCCCATTGTAAACACTTTGATGGCGTCCTATTGTTGAAAGTATAAAATCTGATGCCGTCCTTGCATTCCATCTCTCTCACCATCCCCATATTTATCTCCCTACTTAACTCTCCCATCTCGTCCTCTCAACCTTCTGGTCCACCTGAACTGACCCAGCAATGTTTCCTAAACTTCCTCCTGCCTACTCCTCTATGTACCCCTGCTCCTCTATTTTCTATACCCCATGCTTCCTTCAAGGCTCAGGACAAATGACACCTCCTCCCTGAAGTCTTCCCCCTAACTCTAGCCCCTGCTGCTGATGCCCTCTCCTTCTCCAGACACCTCTGATTAGCTCCACACATTGAGGCTGTTTTCTTAGTACTTGGGGTGCCTGGCCCCATATGTTGGCTGGCATTGATGTTTGAATGGACATTGTTTTGGCCACTCATGGCACCTGCTCTTCTATCCTAGAAGAAATAGGATAGAAAAGCTCAGAGCAGGAGTCAATAAGCCCTTGCCCGGACCCAAGAGATGTCCATGTAATGATGACAACGAGAGGTCGCCTCCAGATTCAGAAGCACAAGGGACAGAGCGAAAGGGATGCTAATGGAGACCCAAAGAGGGAGATGAGGGCTGAGCAGGAGACACAGATGGAACACGGAGACAAGTCCCCCCCAGGGAACACGATAAACTGCAGGGATTAAAAGGGGCAGAGACGAGTTTCTGGGAAAGAATGTGATGTTTATCCTAGAAGAAAATGGAAGATTCCTGGAAAGGAGGGGTCCTGAGCTTATCTGATATTTACATTCCAGAGGGCCCCTGCTGCTTCTCCTGGTAGTTAGAAAACGCCTGAGGACACCAGGTACTACGTGCAGGGGGGAGGCGTGCAGACACCTCTCCCCTCTGACCTCTGAGCTTGCTGTGTGGGTGGACTGATGGAAACAGGGGCCCTGTCTGCATTTCTGTGTCTCTGTCTCCATTGGGTAGATCCTTTAAGCTAGTTTCCCTGGGAGATAATGTGAGAGGGCCTGGGAACTATCAGGGCTCCACTCCTGCAGAAAAGAAAAAAAAAATCAGAAATAGCCCCTACGAGAAATAGTCAACTCTCTAATTCAGTTGGCCACCCCCACATCGCCTTTACCCCAGCACCGTGATGTGCACTGTGCTGACACTTCACCCATTCTCCCATCCACTAGTCCGTTCAAAACCATTTATTAGGGTCTACTATACATGTGTCAGACACAGTGCTGGGGGCAGACACTGTCGTGGGAGTCTCTGTTCTCAATAATACACGATAAAAGCGAGAGTCCAGCTATAAACGCACTGTGAGTAGGTGGAGACAAAGTTTTGTCTTATAAGTGTCCCAGAAGCAGTGACATGCGAGCTGTCCTTGAAGGATCCGTACAAGGTAAGCATCACAGGCAGAGAGAAAAGCAGGGGCAAAGGCCTGGGCTCCATACCCTCCCACACACCATCGGTTGACCTTCCTCCTTCTCCGTCAGATTTCTCTCTCACTCTGCTAGGTCCCTCCCATGAGCGCTCAAACCTGTCCTGGTGTTACCCACCTTAAAACAAGCTCTCTGGACCACCTTCCCCTCCGGCTCTTTCCCTGGTAGCTTTTCCTTTTCGCAGGCTCTCCCCTTCCTGACCCGTGTTCACGCCTCAGCCCATTCCAGGTCTACCTGGGTTCCCTCCGCCTCAGGGAAGCTGCACTAGCCAAGGTTCCTACAGACTCCACATTGTTAAAATCACTGCACACTTGACACTTCTTATATTCTTAGACCTCTTAGCTTGCAGCAGCTGAATGCACCCTCCTTGAAACACTCTGCCTGGCTCCTTGACATCGCACCTCAGGTTTTTCTCCGGGCATACCTTCTCAGTCTCTTCCCCAGCTCGCTTCCTCTGTGGTCTATAATCATTGACGTTCCTCGGGGGGCAGGTCCTAGGCTCTCTGCTCTTATTACTATGCACTGTTTCCTTGAGTAATCTCATCCATTGTCATGGCTTTAATTACATCTTCTAAATACCAAAGACTTCCAGGTTTAGATGTCCAACCCAGACCTTCCATCTGAGCTCCTGAACAGTCTGTGGAACTTTCTACTTGATGCTTCCTTTTGGATGTCTCTTAGGCATCTCAAATGTAACTTGTTCAAAGTGGCATTATTAATCTAACCACCACCACCACCTACTCAGCTTAGTAAAGGACATAGTATCCATCCAATTGCTCATACCCAAAACCTGGGAATCATATTTTGACTCCTCCTTCTCTCTTACTCTATCCCCTGCATCAAATGAATTATGTAATAGAAGTCTTCTTCCAAAATATATGCAAACCTAATTCTGCTTCCCATCTACACACCTTGTCCATGCTGCAGCCTCTGTGCTATGACACTAACAGATCTTCTTGTGGCCACCAGCAACCCCTTAGCTGTCTTCCATACACCATCCAGCAAACTCTTCTCTAAAAATTAACCTCATCATGCCCCTCACCTACTTAGAATCCTTCCAAGGTCTTGGAAATGCCCAAACTACATGGTCAGTCCCCTGACTCTGTCCAGCCCCAGCTTCTCCAGTATCCCCCTCACTGACCAGTCTTGAGCCCCACAGGGCTTTACCTGGCTCTTCCCATCAGCCACGCTTTTTCCAGCCCCAGGACTTGGAAGTGGGCTCCTCTTTGCCAGCCACACTTGATACATCCACGCCATGCACACACGCTGCCCCTCACGGAGCTCCCTGCACCTCGCCCTCAGGGATCTTTCCCTTACCTTCCCAGGCTAAATGCTGTGGTACCCAAAAGCTGTTGTCGGGTGAAAGAGGGGTTAGGAAGCGAGGAAAGCAGAAAGCACGGTGAGAGGCGAGGCTTAGAGCCAGCAGGGGAGGGCTGAAGGAGGAGCCTAGAGAGGTACCTGAATTGTCCCTCTAAGCATTTAGTTTCAAGATCTGCACCTGTTGGAGTTATTCTGCTTTGTCCCCGGCACTTCATTATTAGAATGTTCCATTTTGTTGGGCGACGGTTGAGGGCAGTGTGGACTGGTGACTCCTGCCGGCCCAGTGGAAGCATGGGCCCATTAATTTTCCTCTGCCCCCTGGTGGCCTTCCAGATGTGGACAGCTGTCCCAGCCTAACCTGGGACAGCCCTGTGTTATGCTTTGATTTTCTGCCTTATAGCACCACCATCTGGCCAAAGCTGCTAATAGTCGGCTTCTCCACCTTCATTCACCTCCAATTTTTTTCAGCTTTCTTTCTTTCTTTTTTCTGGGGGTCGGTGGGGGCAGGGGTAATTCCCTGGCTGGGAATCCAACTCAGACCATGATGTTGAAAGCCCCGAAGCCTTAGCCACTACACCACCAGGGAACTCCCTTGTCTTCAGCTTCTTGGAGTGCAAATACCTAAACGATATTAAACAGTTTTTGTACCTACTAGCAAGTTCATTTCAGCATTCCTGACTGCCTATAAGTGTGCTCTTCAGATTATTCCTTTTTTTTTTTTTTTAGAGGTGAAACCAAGAAGCAGTTTATTGAAAGGAAAATAAGGTGAAACAAAGAGGTAGTTTATTAAAAGGGAGAGTCACTCCTAAGAGGTAGAAGTGGGCTCGAGCAGGAAAATGGCTCGAGAGCCCAGATTATTCTTTAAATTGTATTTTAACAAATTGCAAATTTCCTCCTTAATTAGTAAGTTAAAGAAAATATCTGATGTGTGTTCACTTCACATTTATATGAGTCATTATTTAACCTTTTTGAAAATTATCCTATAACACAGTTGCTTCAGCTGTAAAATGTCAGTAATAACAGTACCTCACCATAGGGTTGTTGGGTGGATGAATTTAGATAAAATATATGGATATCATAGTACCAAGTGCACAACAAATGCTTAGTAAATATTATCTGTTTATTATTATTCAAAGGAATTAGAGCTTAGTTGGGAAATCACACAAAACAGCAGCAAAGAGATTAAGTATGTCATTAAGCTCTAACTGTGGCCAATGTTATTAATCCTGGTATTCAAAACAGGTTAATGGAGTCTGGAGTCATCCAGGATGGCTTCCTGGAGGAGCAGTGGTCTAAGCTGATCCTTGAAGGATGAGCAGGATTTGGTAAGGAAAGAGAAGACGGAAGAGGATGTCCCAGGCAAGGCAAGGTCAAGATGGGGAAGAGCAAGACTTGACCAGGTTCTGTGATAAGTTCATCCCTAGCTACGTCCCCTATTGCATTTACCTTTTATTTGTCTACTAAGGAGTACTTCACTGTTCATATATTTTTAATCCACAAGCATACAGTAAAGAAAACATAAATCAGGTGAATCATTTTATCAATACTTGCCAAGAGCACACAATTATTAATAACTATAGATTTGTAAACTCCTGAGGGGTAGGAGTCAGGCCTTTAGCTGTTTCTCAAACATACTTCAGCATTAAAGAGTCTGACCTGATAAGAGAGGAGGGAAAGAGGGAGAACTTGAGCCTGCTACTGTCTAACAGGCCTGTCCCACCTGGGTCCAGAACTGGGTTTGAGTTTAAAACACTGCATGGGCAATCTCTGGCCAAAGTCCTCCCTAGTCCTCCTTTAACCAACAATCTTCAACCCAGGAGGTGGGAACGATGACATCTTTGGTGGTGGAGGTTGGATTTGGGCAAGAAAAAGCCCACCCACACTCCTCAAGCAGAAATCTTTATCAAAAAGAACATTTATGAGGTAGAAGTCCTTGGAAGAGAGGAAAAACAAACATTTATAAAACATCTCCTGGAGGGTATAATCTAATTGGGAGAATACAATAAATCAAATACACAGCTAAATAGGAGACCAGACAAAGAAGATGTCTTGGGACGAAGTGTTGGAGTAGGTAGGGCTTCCCCAGCAACAGATTTGGCAAAACTAAGAAGGTACAGCTATTCTAGGTGAAGAGAATAGTAAGCAACAGTGGAAAAGCCAGCATCTGCTCTGGGCAAGGCAGGAGTTGGGGGCAACAGATAAACTTAAAGAAGCAAAGCAGATTATGATTTTCAATACTAAGGAGTGGGGCCTTGAAAGAAGATGGGAGTTCTTCAGAGAAAGAGAAACAATAGGATAGATACATAGAGAGACCTAGGAGGAGATTTGTTATGAGAATTGGCTCACACAATGATGAAGGCTGACAAGTCCCATGTCCTGTCATCTGCAAGCTGGAGAACTAAGAAAGCTGGTGGTGTAATTCAGTCCAAGTCCAAAGCCGTGAGAACCAGAAGTACTGATGGATGTCCGAGGTCAAGAGAAGACAGATGTCTCAGCACAAGCCTCTGCCTTGTTCTATTGGAGCCCTCATTGATGCCCACAAGCATGGGTGAAGGTGATTCTTAACTCAGTCTACAGTTCAAATTCTAATGTCTTCCAGAGATACCCTCACAGAAACACCCAGAAGTTATGTTTTACCAACTACTTAGGCATCTCTTCCTACTCAAGTCAACAAGTAAAGTTAACCATCACAGAGCCCTGTTTTAGAAAAATTGATCCAGGCACTGTGTGCTGGGTGGACTGCGTGGCAATGAAACGAAGAGTAACAACTCCTGGAGTGATCCAGAGGGGAAGGAAGAGTCATAGTAGAGCAGAGGCAGTGGGGCTGGTGCAGAATGGAAGGGTGGGAGAGGTGGCAGAATTTTCACCAAAAAAAATCCTTGTTTCTGGCTGATCTTCTAAAAACTAGAAGATTTGGCAATGCTGGGCCCACATTTCACTTCATAGTGCGAGTCGGGGCTGAGTTGCGACTGTTGCTTTTAGAGGAAGTGTACAGGGAGGCTAGGCTATAATACCTAAATAGAAAGGTTTTTTTGTATTGTTTTGTTTTGTTTTTTAAAGTATAAGTCACTTAGGTATGACATCTTATTTTATTTATTTATTTTTTGTATGTGGGTAGTTCCCTGGCTGGGAGTCGATCCCAGGCCGCAGCATTGACAGTGCCAAAGCCTGAGCCACTACACCACCAGGGCACTCCCAAATAGCAAGTTTTTAACACAACGAAGATTTGTGTCTTGTTCCAGCAAAGTCCAGGGTGAACCGGGAAACTCTTTTGCAGCCTTCCTCCTTAGCAATGACTCGGGGATGCAGGCTGCTTACCTTATGGCTCTACTATCTCCACTTGTGTTCTCCATGGTCACGCCAGCAGGGAGCAAAGGCATGTAAACCTTTCACATGCTTCCAGCCTGGTGGACCACATGTTACTTCCACTGACAGTCTATTTGCCAGAACTGCTATGGCCCCAGAAGGGGGCTGACAGATGGGAAGCTCATGGATACTGGGTGAGCAGTAAAAGTCTCTGCCACAGGGAGCATGAGCTCAGAGTGGTTGGTCACAGTGCCTACCAGGCTGCTTCAAGCATTCACATTATCTGCCAGGCTCCTGCAAGCACTTTGCATTTATAGCCTTGAGTGCAAAAAGAGAGGGAAGCTGGGGGGAGAACCCTATGGATGCTACCAGGGAGTAGTCATCACAAGAGATGTTACACTGGCCTGGTGTCTTCCTGCCTTTCCTTTCCTCCTTAAGGTAGCTGCAAGTGTCAGAACCTGGGAGGTGACCTAGCCATATCGTCCCACTCTACTGGGCACACCGCTGAGGAGATACATTCTTCTTCTCCAGAGGTGAAGATTCAAAACGTTCTTGTGTTACATTGCATATTCCAAATTCCTCATAGTCAAGAAGATTCCTACATTCTATCCACTTTACTTCCCACTCCACTGTGTTTCCACTGTTTACCCTTGTTCTGCAGAGCTAACTAGGACAGAGTTGCAATGTGAACCTGCATTGCTGGGCTCTGGACTGTCAGGATGCCGTGAATAATGTTACTTAGGAAGACTCAGTGTATGTGTTGTTCCTTCAAAGTGCTTGGTTTGTATTTCCTATTTTTTACCCTCTGTTTTTTAAAATTATTATTATCTGTTTCTCCTTTTCTGCCCCCTTTGGATTATTTAAATAACTTTTAGAATACCGCACAAATTTATTTATTGTATTTTTAGCTATATTTCTTTGTATTATTTTTTAATACTGTTATACTTGTTCTAAGGCTTAGAATATACAACCTTAACTTTGCACAGCCTAGTTAGAGTTAATATTGTAGCCCTTCAGATAGAACCATCATCTTTTATGCTGTAGTTGTAATATATGCATTACATCTAAATACATTATAAATCCCACAACGTTCTAATATTTGCTTTTAACATTCAGTTTATTTTAAAGAAATTAAGAGGGGGAAAAGTCTTTTTATATTTATCCAGCAATTTGCTATTTCTGGTGTTCTCCATTCTTTCCTGAAGATCTGAATTTCCCTCTGGTATCATTTCCCCTCAGCTTGAAGAACTTCCCTTAGCTTTCATTGTAAAGTATATCTACTGACAATGAACTCTTCGTTTTCCTCAATCTAAAAATGTGTTTATTTCACCCTCATTTTTTAATAGCTTTGAGATATAATTCAAATACCGAACTTACCCATTTCAAGTGTACAACTCAGTGAAATCACTGTCACAATTTTCATCAACCCCAAAAGAAACCCCATATCCTATATTAGTCATTTCTCATTCCTTCCATCCCCTTTGACTTAGGCAGCCACTAATATACTTCCTGTTGCTATAGATGTCTATTCTGATCATTTCATATAAGTGAAATTATGCAACATGTGTTCTTTTATGACTGGCTTCTTTCACTTAGCATGTTTTCAAGGTTCATTCATGTTGTAGCATGTGTCAGTACTTGATTCTTTTTTATTTCCAAATGCTATTATATTTTCCCTGGATATAGAATACCAGGGTGCTTACTATGAATGGCAATTTTTTTTCTTCTGACACCTTTAAAAATCTTGTTCCCCTGTCTTCTGGCCGTCCAAGTTAATGGTAAGCGCATGGCCACTCAAATTAGTGTTTCCCTGTATGTGATGTCACTTTTTTCTGAATGCTTTCAAGATTTTCTTACTGTCGCTGGTTTTCAGCCGTTTGACTATGACAAGCCAGTACAGTTTTCTTTATATTTATGCTGTTTAGGATTTGTTGAGCCTCTTGATTCTTAACCAAATGTGGGCAGTTTGGGGGTATTATAATATTTCTTCAAATATTATTCTACCTCATCCATCTCTCATCTCGAGATTTGAATAACATCGTGTATCTTTTGATACCGTCCACAGGTCCCTGAGGCTCTCTATTCACTTTTTCCTTCTTCTTCACAGTTGATAATTTCTATTGACCAACCTTCAAGTAGATTCTTTCCTATAATCTCTATTCTACTCTTAATCCCAGCTCATGAAATTTATTTCAGGTATTTTAATTCTAAAATTTCCATTTGGTTCCTTTTTTATTTTCTATTCTCTGCTGTGATTTCCTACCTTTTCATTTGTTACAAGTATATTTTATCTTATCTCAGTGAACACAGTTATAATAGCTGTATTCAAGTTCTCGTCTGATCATTTCAACATATGGTCATCTCAGGGTTGGACTCAGTTCATTGTCTTGTTCCTCAAGAATGAGTCACATTTTCCACGTCTTTATATGTTGGAGAATTTTGGTTGCATCCTGTAAATTGCAATGTTATATTGTGGAGACTGGATTCTGTTATATCCCTCTGTGATACGCAGAACAGTGGACCCTCAAAGATGTCCATATCCAAATCCATGGAACCTGTGAAGACATTATGCTACATGGCAAAGGGGAATTAAAGCTACACATGGAATTGAGATCACTAACCAGATGACCTTAAAATTAGAAGATTGTACTATTAATAGAGTATGCAGGTGGGCCCAATATGTCACAGGTGTCCTTAAAAGTGAGAAGGAAACAGAAAACTGATAGTCAAGTGATCAATATAAGAAAGACTCAACCCAATCTTTCTGGCTTTGAAAACAGAGGAAGGGGGCCATGAGTCAAGGAATGAGTGCAGTCTGTAGAAGCTTGAAAAGGTGAGGAAAGAGATTCTCCCCTAATGCCTCCAGAAGGAATGCAGTCCTGCCTACACCTTGATCTTAGGTCAGTGACACACATTTCAGACTTCTGACCTCTAGAGGTGTAAAAGAATAAATTTGTGTTATTTGAAGCCACTAAGTTTGTGGTAATTTGTTACAGCAGGAATAGGAAACTAATATTCTCTAAAGGTGTTTGTTTTCATTTTAGCAAGCAATAAATTGATTAGACCCAAACTGCAAATTTTCTCTCACCTGAGGTAAGCAGCAGCTCAGATCTCAGTTCAATTCTTTTTCTTCTTCTCAACTGAATTGTTTGGAGCAGAACTGTGGCTCTCTTCTTTAGAGGACCCTACACACACACACACACACACACACACACACACACACCACAGACTACCCTAGGCAATGCCTTCCTACTGGCAGAAATGTGACAAGTTTTCTAGGGAAGCGTAAGCAAAACTGGACCACAACTGGACTGTGCCATATCACCCACATCAGTACTTTCTTCCAAGTTTCAGTTCCCTTCCAAACTCTGCTTGCCTTTCTCCACACCTTTGGGATAGCTGTGAGTTGTTTCGTTGGGTTTTTTGGTCCAGAGTTTATTCATAGATCCACTGGGAATTTATTTACTATTCCAGAAATAGCACCCCTATATAATCTTGATATATATTTAAAATAAACCTTACACATTCAAAACTCAGTGATAAAAAGACTTCCATTTTAGAGAAATAGTGATCTTTAAAATAGTGACGTATTTTGCTTGGATTGTGCAGACATAAAGGAGAAAACAATGATAATTTGATTACTTCAGCTACCCAAGCTGAACAAAACAGAAGTAACTAGCATACAAACCATGTTCTTTTATTAATGAATTAGCTTAGTCCTGATTACCTGAAAAATATCTTTGCCATCTTTACCAGTAGGAAGTTCATAATCTCCACAATTAGCATCACAGATTCATAAAATGACAAAAAAAAGATCTTTGAAATCATCTAGTTATTTTAACTAAAATTTATTATTAATGTAATTGAGATTTTAAAAATTTTAAACTTCCACATATAATTATATATGAAATATGTATGTATATTTGTATTTATATATATATAATGTATGTGTGTGTGTGTATGTGTGTACTGTCCAGAAAAAATCCAGCCATAGATGCCTCTATTTTTCTTATTACATGGCTGGATACTTTCCGTACAGCTCCCCCCCATACACACACACACACACACAAACGGTGTTTTTCAAAAGTAAATTTGGACAATCTCAACCAAATTATTGTAAGAACCTCAAATACTAAATTAAGCCAATTAGCTTGCTAAGTTCAGACTCTGGAAAACAAATATAAATTTACATGCATTTATTTTAGTGTTTGCTTTATTTTAACATAGTGCCCAAATATTTTTCAGTTTGAAATTGTCTAAAGGAGGAAATCTTTTTGCTTTCTTCCTGTGAAAGAACCCATTATTTTTAAGGGCTATGTTTTCCAGTTCGATGAACACTAAATGAATCCAGCCATATAAGTCAGTATGTTATGATAACTTCTTAAAAACCTCCTTAATGAATGTAAAGCCTTTGAAACTCTAACTTTAGCACCAACAAACATATATATTGAGCACTAGATAATGTTCCAGATGCTAATGCAAGGAAAACACAAAAATAATCAACAGGAGTTGATAGGCCGGGAGGGAAGGCAATTCAAGGAGGAAGGTGACAAGTACCAAAAGAAGGTGCAGGCACAGGCCTCCCTAGTGGAGTTCAGGGAAAGAAGCTCAAAAAAAAAAAGCTTCCTAGAAAAGGTGATGTTTGAAGAGCACTTGAAGAGTAGATTGTATTTGACCCATTTCATAGTGAAGGAGAAAATAATATTCTAGGCATAAGGAAAAGCACAGGGTAAAAAAAAGACTCAAAGTTAGGAAAGCACAAGGTGTCCATGGCTGGAACATAGCAGACAAGGGAAGAGAGGAGGAAATAAATGTGGACCAGTAATTTGGGACTGGAGTAGACACAGCCTTGAATGTCAGCCTAGGTCATGTAGAGTCACTGGAAATTTGTCAGGAGGAGAATGTGTTCAGACCTATGCTTTAGGGAAATAAACCTGGTAGCTACATATTACATCGATTGAAGCAGGGAAAGGTTATAAGCAGGAAGACTCTTTAGGAGACTAATTGCAGTGGTCAGGGTGAGAAATGACAAGGAAATAATAGGATAATGGAGAAGAGGATATGAATTATAAGAGACACTGCAAACGTCAGGACCCGGCAAGTGATTTTCAATGGCCAATTTCTCACCCACAGAAACTGATATAATAAATGTTTGTTGTCTTAATGCTAGTATGTTTTAGGGTAATTAGTTATACAGCAACAGATAACTATCAGAGTTTATTTTTTTTCCGGATTACTTCATAATAAATGCCACAAAAATGGTTGTTGTAGACTTATTTTGTGATTTTAAGTTTTATTTTTTAAGAAGTCTCTGAGACAATGGAAAGAACATGAACATGAACCTAAAAAACAGACAGTTCTGTGTCACAGCAGTCAACATGCTTGCACTTGGGTAAGGTACTTACTGTTTCTGAGCCTCAGAATCATTATTTAAAAATAGGATTAATAATATTAACATTAGAAGGCCATTTTAAGGACTACACAAGCTAGTTTGTTTCTTTTTTTTAAATGCTTAGTATAACTCTGTGATCTATTAGGTGATTAGGAACTGAAAGTCTTTCTCTACCCCTCATATGCCTATCCTATTTGACTTTTCTCAAAAATTTGAGTTTTTTTTTTTTGAAATCTATGTCTCCAACGGTTACTGAGTCAATGCTTTTTTCCTTAATTCTCAGATTATCATTCCATTTTAATGATTCCAACCAGAAGAAATTTAAAAATCTTGGGCTCACTCCAGTCCTACTAATTGGAATATGGCTTTTAACAAATTCCCCCAGGTGATGTATAAGCACATTAAAATATGAGAAGCACTGAACTAGTAACTATCTCGAACTTAACATGGCCAAAACAGAGCCCACACACTCTCTCCAAACCCGCTCCACTCCAGGCTCTGCCATCTAAGTAAATGGCATCACCCAGTTGTTCATGCCAAAAATGATAGCTTCATCTTTGATAGCTCCCTCTCTTGTACCTTCTATGTCTAATGAATCACCAACTCTACTTCCAAAATATATCTGCATCTATCCCTTTCCATCTCTACACCCCTGTCTAAACTACCATCTTCTCACCAGGATTACAGCAAATAGGGCCAACTTACCCCACAGGCACAAAAGGCACAGTGCCTAGGCCCCACCATACTTTTAGGGGCCCACAAAAACATTTTATTTTAAAATTGTAAGTAAAACATTCAGTTCAAAGAAAATGCTTTAATGTATAATAATATATTTGTCTTTATACCAACATAATCATAAAACGTAATTTTTAACATTGTTTTTATGAAGAAAGGGGTCCATGAAAGCAAAAGTGCCTAGAGTCCATGAAAAGTTTTAACAGGGTCCTGGCAGCAGCAACCTTTTAACTGGTCTTTCTCTTCCATTATTGCATCTGTATAATCCACTCTCCATTCAGTAGCCTCAGTATTCTTCTTGTGGGATATTTTTTTGTTTTGCATTGAAGTATAACTTCTATAAGTAAAGTGTGTAAATCTTAAATGTACTATGTGAATTTTTACATAAACTGTAATGACCCACATCAAGTTCCTATCCTTTTCAAAATTTTACTGCAAGCCATGACATTCCCTTATATAAAATCTTCCATGCCTTCCCAACCCACTTGGAATAAAATCCAAACTCCTAAAACTGGTTTACCAGTTTTTAAAATCACTTAATGCATAAACTTACTTTGAATTTTCAGTCAAAAAATAAAATTTTTTCATAAAAAGATTGGTGTTCCTGTTGTCCAACACATTCTTTCATCTGCTTTCTTCAGAATACCTTCTGTCCAGTAAATTTACCGGCCACTGGTGTTAAGACTTGAGCATGTGCAAAACTGCGAGTAAGGAGTGCTCCTGTCAGACATGGGCAGATACAGCAATAATTCAACTCAGCTTGTCAAGATATTCTTGCCTTGGAGCTTTGGATGCAACTATGTATCCTTGGCCTTCTCCTAAAGCTCTTCCTGAAGATGTTCACAGGGATGGCTATTTGTAATACGTTATTTCCTCAGAGGCCTTCCCTGACCAGGCAATGTAGTTACACCCAGGCACCTTTCATCAAATCACCTTAATTAATTACCTAGAGTGCTTATCATTTCTAATGTTTTTCTTCACTGCTATTGTCTGTCTTTCCATCACCAAACTATAACCTCCTTTGGGGCGATTTTGTTATCTCTACTACTCAAAAAAGCCAGTAACAGTGCCTGACACACGGTGGATGCCCAATGGAATTTTTCATTGACTTGCTAATATACAGGGGGAAAAAATCCAGCCATAAATGCCTTTGTCATATTCCATGGCTGGACACTTTCCGGACAGCACTTAGCTGGAGAAATCATGGGTAACACTGTCCTGAAATTATAGGGCCTGAGTTTAACTGAACCTAGACAGCAAAATGCGGGATTAAATGAGGTAAAAACCATGGCAATTAAGTGTTCTGTATTTATTATTTTCTTATTCCTTCTAAACATGCCCAATTAAAACCATCCTTACCCAGGATATTGGGCTTGTTTTGCTTCAACAAGAAGTGATTTAGGCTTGCTTTCCTCCTTCCTTCCTTCTTTCTTTGCTTCTTTCTCCCGCCTTTGCTCCCTTCCTTTCTTCCTTCCTTCCTCCTTTCCCTTTTTCCTCCCTTCCTTCCTTCTTCTCTCTCTCCCCCTCTTCCTCTTCCCTCCCCTCACTCCATCACCCATTTCCGAAGCCCCCGTTATAATCTTTAAAAAAAAAAAAAAGAAGTAATTTTTAAAAATTCGAAATCTTCGCTTCCAGAAAATCAATTGCGACACCCCTATTCTAGATTCCAGGCTGTCTCCTTCCGGCCCCAGAGAAGTGTCCCGGCACCAGCGGAGCTCCGCCCCTTCCGTTTACCCACCGACAGGAAGTCAGCGGAGCAGGAGATCCCGCCCCCCGATTCAGACCCTACCTCTGGTTCGCGAGCAGCCCTACGTACAGCGTTAAGAGGTTTCGCGACAGCTGAGGCCCCACCCCTTTGGCCACATGTCGCGCAGATCTTCCTGTCGGACGCCGCGCCACCTCCTCGCGCTGCTTTACGAACTTAGAGCAGCGCCGCTCCGCCTCCTGTCTCCCTCCTCACCTTCCCGCCCCCTCCCAGTTTTGCGTCTCCTAGTCCGACGCGCCCGCTATAATCACGTGATTGCCTCATCCGGGTCCTTTGCGTTCCCTTTCCCTCTCCCAACATGGCGGCCTCAGGTGAGTGAGCGGCTAAGCGCGCCCAAGGACCAAGCTTCCAAGCCACTCTCCAAACCTGATCCACTGATTCCCTGGAGACGGGGGATGGGCGGCAACACTTCCTTTTGGATTTGGGGGCTGTGGCAGGCTGGTGGCTTGGCCGTGTTAGGTTATCGCCTCGGGATGTTTGTGGGGGAGGGGAAGGACACCCTCCCCCTCACCCTTTTCACCCCGTCTGCGGGAGGTTGGAGCGGTGAGTAGTGATGGACTCTGGCTTGAGTTGGAATGAGGAGAAGGCGCAGAAATACCTACGGGAGGCATGAGGCCTTCTCCTAGATGTGAAGCACTGTGCCCGCGTGAAGGCATGGAGGAAGGAAGGAAGGCGGTTGGCGCGCGGATGGGTGCACACTAGACTAGGTTTCTTAGGCGCGAGGCCGTTGCGGACGGGAGTGGGGGCAGGGGGAATGAGGGGGGGCAGTTACAACTCGATCGCGTGTCGGTGGAGGGGCGGAGGGGAGGCATCGGTGCGCGTGCGCGGTAGGCGAGTCGAGGGTAGTAGAGACGGGCGCGCCTTGAACGCGCGAGAGCGCAGATGGCAAGGTTTTAGGCCCGTGTTGGTTTCTTTTATGTCGTTCCACTTTCTGCTCTTCCATTTTTAGAGTGTGGCCCGGCCCCAGTAATCTCTTAAGGATATATGTGTTAGATTTGGGCATTGAATACTAAAGTGGGGGTGGGGAACCCACTGTGGTGCGCCCACGTGTTGGAAAGGAAACAAGGGTAGAGAGATTTCTTCTAGGCTTTTTTTCTTAATTCAGTTAGCACATTTTTAGTAAGTGCAAAATATATGTCAGGCATGGTTCTAGGTGTTGTAGATAAAATGGTGAACATGATTTAGATCCCTTGACAGCTTCCATTTTGGTTGAATTTCGGTAGCTCCAGTGGTGGCGTTCAGCTTTTTTTTTTTTTTTAGGTAATTGCACAACTGTTAAGTGCTTTTAAAATAATACTAGTGGCTGGAGTTGGTTTCTTTTTTAGATTTATTGGGGGCGGGAATACCACTGTCATGAAAGTCTACATGCATTTTTAATGGACTTAGTGAGCTGTGCAACATTATTTACCATTAATTTTAGTTTTGGGGATTTATAGTGGGCAGTTCTTATCAGCGGATTGAACCAAGGGGTATAGAAAATATTAGGGGGAATGTTACATTGTTGTTGATATGTGCTGTATAGTTAGCCTACGATAGTTGTACTGAACACCTCTAGACTTCTCTGGTTATTCTCTAAACCAGGGTGTCCAATCTTTTGGTTTCCCTGTGCCTCATTGGAAGTATTGTCTTGGGCTGCACATAAACCTCACTAATGATAGTTGATGGGCTTTAAAAAAAAGTCGCAAAAACATCTCGTAATGTTTTTTTAAAGTTTACAGATTTGCCTTGGGCAGCATTCAAAGCCGTCCTGGGGTGCTTGCAGCCAGTGAGTTGGACAAGCTTGCCCTAAAGAATACAATATAACAACTATTTACATAACATTTATATTGTATTAGGTATTATAAGTAATCTAGAGATGATTTAAAATATATGGGAGGATGTACATGGGTTACATGCACATACAGTCAACTCTCCATTAAGCAGACCTCAAGCAGCCGACACTCAAGCAATCAGCAAAAATCAAAGAAATAATACATTTATTTGGCATGGGTGCTGGTTAACTGAGGCTACTGTACTGTGTCATCCTACATAAAGGCCTTAAGCATCTGAGGATTTTGGTATCCAGGGAGGTCCTGGAACCAGTCCTCCTGCAGTACTAGTTTCTTTTCCCTTGAATGATGACCCTGCATTCTATAAAACTTTTATTGAACCCCTGCTATCTCTGGACACTCATTTCTCACCAGAGTTTATCTTCTGTTATTACATATGAGACTTAAGGAATGTGTATGTCTTTGGAAAATGTTGAGGGAATTGAGGTGCGTTTGAACATAATACCTTTCATTGTAGCATTAGATAACCAAGTACTTTTTTTGTCTATTATCTCATTTGGTGCTCTGCAAGGTAAATGCAGGCAGGTGATAGCTATCAGCTGAGGAAGATGAAATTATTTGTTCAAGGTCACACTATGCGCAGAGCAGAGCAAGGTCAAAATCTTGGAGACTCCTGACTCTTCTCCATTATCAACTTGGAAATAACAAGGTTGTCTTTTTGGTCATAAGCTCATCTGAAGTATTGTGCTTATTTGGCCTGGATTTGCCATCTTGACAGCTTAGTGTCATAATTTAGTGAAAAGCCTGTACTCCCTTTCTCTGTAACTTTTGTGGAATTTTTAGAAGTGGAAGACATGTTAGCAGTCCTTATTTTACGGAGTTGAATGAAATTCGGACTGGTTAAAGGAATAAATGCAGTGATGTCTCCTCCTGTTCTGCCATATTTACTCTACCCACTGGGAATCCCTCATCTCCTTTAATTCCATAAATCTTTTTAGATCGTGTAGTATGTATATGGGACACTATGCTAGTGTTTGAGCACAAGGTTATATCTGACAGCCTGTCCTTGAGGAATTTGGAATTTGTCAGATTTCTTTCCCCATTTTAAATATTTTCCAATCAGTCGCATTGACTTTGATGAGCAACCAGTATTTCCATATATTGGGTACTGAACCAGTACAGCTATATTAAAACTACAAAGCTCTCAGTGTATTTTAGTATAATTTTTGCCACATATGTTTGATACAGGTTAATAATTTTAGAGACCAAAATGTTTTAAAATTGAAAATAGGGTATTTATGCCTATGAAAAATCTTTCATTTGCATAACACTTTATATGTGGGATTTTGTTTGTTTTTATGGAGAGAGGATGGTGTCCAGTGGTAGTTTTCATACAATGCTGACCCTTAGAGTTAAAAATAGTTTCATCGATTGCCATTTATGCTGTTTCACATACATCTTTTTTCAAATCCCATCCTCTACCATATGTTATTCTGGGACTGAGGTAACCAGAATCAGAAAATTCAAGTACAAATACGAAGAGTAGTGTCAGAGTAAAAGGGTGTTTTCTAAATAAACAGCTTTGAGGTATAATTCACATACTGTATATGTGTTAGCTTGAAAACATCCTAGAATTCTATTTTCATGATGGTGGAGGAAAGAATGTACTTTAGGGTATCATTTTTAAAAGCAAGTGCTTATTTGTAATTAAGTATGTGTGTGTATATTTACAATTTCACACACCAAAGTCAGTTTCTTAGATTTGTAATAGATGTTGCTGTCGTCCTGATGGTAGGAAAATCCCCAAAGCAAGAAGGTATCCTTGAATTTTTATAGCTCCTCTCTTACAGAGAAGCTCCACATACTTTGTGTCGTGACTAGAATGATGTGTATTAGGTGCTTATTTTATTTTTTATATAAATAATCCAACTGAATGTTAGAAGTAAGGAAAAGATAATATGGCATTTTCCTCAGGTTGTGTCAAGATGAAGAAATTGGGCAGAGAAGACAGGTCAGTCATAACTGAACACAAGTTGAGGGGGTGGCTTATTAGTCCTGACTTTGTCTTTTATTCTCTTATGTGCTGAACTACAATACAGTAAAGATGAGGCCTCCGGACATCATGATATTATATTGTATTGTATGAAACATTTTCATGTCTGAGCTCTGAATAACAGTATAATTAAACTAATTGTAGGCATTCTGGTATTTGAGTGCATTAAGTGCATTTATACAACAGTCCTTTAAGGAAACATTTGTTAGTCATTAATTAGTTTTTAAGTCTCAAGGAGGATTTGGCAGGATTCATTTCCCAAAAAGAAAAACCTTACCTACTAGCAGTCATTTATCCTCACCCCAATATTAATATACTGTTTCTTTGTACTTGCCTGTTCTGAACATTTTACATAAATGGAATGATACAATACATGGACTTTTGTTATTAGCTTTTTTCACTTAGGGTTTACGCTTTCAGGGTTCATCTGTATTGTAGGATGTGTGGAAACTTAGTTCTTGTTGCCAAATCCATTGTATGGACAGCCACCATTTATTTATCCATTCACTAGTACAGGGACATTTGGATTGTTTCCCATTTTTTGCCTATTATGAATAATGCTGCTGTGATCTTATATAGGTTTTTATGATACTTTCTGACTTTCTTAGCCTATAGTTACAAAACCATTTAGTAGAGTTGATAACCCTATAAAATAAGTGGGACTTAGTCTGATAAGATCTAAAATTAAGAAACTTGATTTTTGATAAAGCCTCATCCGAATGTTAAGAGCTATGGGAATTTCCCTTAAGTAAATACTGGTTTAAGAAAGATGCAGAAGTAAGGTGTCACTGTGCAACAATATATAGCTTTATTATTTATAAGGTGTCCTCTGTTTTGAAATAAAGAACTAGCAGCCAGTCTGTAGATCTTATAACTCTTAATATCTGCCATTTGGTGCTTTTATTACTAATACAGTGGAGTAATAACAGGAAAACATTCTGAGAAAAATACAGGAAGCACTTTTTACATGCTGCAGTCACTTTTCTGCTAATGTACTTTATATAAGGCTAATGTTTCCTTTCATTTGTCTTTTTATTATCGATGTGAAAAATAACACTTAGAACCGTGATTCTCAACCAAGGGGCATTTTTTTGTGTGCTGGGAACATTAAGCAGTGTCAGGAGGCATTTTTGGTTGTCACAATGTGGTGTGGACTTTCCTCCTGGCCTGAGTAGAGGCTGGAGATGCTGATAAACATCCTACAGTGTACAGGACAGCTCTCCCCACCCCACCCCACCCCCACAACAAAGAATTGCCCATCCTAAACTGTCAATGGTGTAGAAATTGAGAAATGACTAGCAGTTAAGTTGATTAGTTGTATTTATTTTCATAAATATAATAACAAACCCTATTTGTTAAGAAACTACAAATGTATATTCTTTGTTGTTTAAGAAGTTGTGGACTTAAAGTTTTGAGAAATACTTTCCTTTTAAGATTTTTTAACCTATATGAGTATGCAAAGAGCTTCACAAGTCTTCCCTCTGTATCCACAGGTTTTGCATCTGTGATTCCACCAATTGTGGATCAGAAATAATGGGGAAAATGTTGCATTGTTGCTGATGTATGCTTTGTGGTTAGGCCTGCTATGGTTGCATCTGTACAGAACATGTACAGACTTTTTCTTGACATTATTCCCTAAACAGTTCAGTATAACTATTTATATTGTATTTGGAATTATAAGTAATCTAGAGATGATTCAAAATATAGAAAGGATGATAAGAAGTACTACTACGTTTTATACAAGGGACTTAAGCATTGGAGGATTTTGGTATCATTGTAGGGGTGGGTGTCTTGGAACCAATCTCCCATGGATACCAACAGACAATTGCTTGTTTGATAAATTACAATTGTAATTGATGCAGCAGGCAATTAGAGGATTTAATAAAATTTCTGGGACATGTGTTTTTCCCCCTTAACCCATGTAGGTTTGGTCTTACATAAAACTAAGAGTTGGACCAGTTCCTTCATGCTGGCAAGGAATTGATACACCTGGAGCATTAAACAGTGTTTTACTTATGAAGAAGTAGAGAAATAGTTGAGATCCTAAACATGTTGTGGGCCTAGATATTAGAGGAGCAAAGGGTATAGAGCAGTGGTTCTCAACCTTCCTAATGCCGTGACCCTTTAATATACTTCCTCATGTTGTTGTGACCCCCATAAAATTATTTTCATTGCTACTTTGTAACTGTAATTTTGCTACTGTTATGAATCGTAATGTAAATATCTGATATGTGTTTTCCAGTGGTCTTAGGCGACCCTGTGAAAGGGTCATTCGACCCCCAAAGGGGTCGCAACCCACAGGTTGAGAACCGCTGGTATAGAGGATTTAAGGTAACATTGTTTCCCATTTGTTGCAATAAAAGAGTAGAGCAAACATTGGCACCTACTTTAGGTTTATTGATTCTCCTTTTGAAGACTGGTTTCTTTATATCTGCTGCTTATATTGTGACTGAGTCAATGCTCCTGCTAGATTTAATGAAACATAACTTAAGAGTTCTTATGAAAGAATTTGTCTCTTTAAATGAAATCTGTCATCATCCAACAGGGATTTTTCTCAGCTAGAAATTTTTGGAGGGCGATGACAGAATCAGGACAAATGAAGATGTATGATTTGAAAAGGTATTCTAAAACAGTGCTTTCGTTTTTTTAGTCATGATATTTCGTTGATTATTTTTTAAATTTCAAATAACATTAAAGGAGAACAGGAGACTTGTTTGTCAAGAGTCAAGGGGTAAAAGTTGAGAAACCCTGATCAAGAAAGTTGATTTAAGCCGAAATCAGACCAAAGGGCAAGTTAATTCCAGATTCTGCTGTTTTGGTATTTTTTATATATATGTGTGTGTGTGTGTGTGTGTGTGTTTTATATATATATAAAACAAAGCAAGAAGAAGGGATACCTTAATCAAATTCTTATTATGTTTAACTTGACCTCATGGGCCTCTAGTTCTATTTCTATTTTCCTAGTGACCAGAGAGGTTAATAATTGGGTATAGCTGATAATACTAGATTAAGTCCCATGAGGGTAGGATTTCTAGCTAGCATCTTACTAGTCCCAGCACTATTTTTGAACTAAGGATATGGGAAAGTCTAAAATAAAATAAGTCTATACACTATATGCAGTCTTATCTCAGAGGTAGGCTTTATGTCTTGTACTAATTGACTTAAATTTTCCCCTAGGCCTTTGCATATGGGCCAGGAGCAAATACCATGGCTACAGCACCCAACCTCTGCATAACTGCTTTCTTTCAAAGCATAGAACAGATCTAAAATACAACCTGGTTGATCATTAAAATGGTACTTTTGAATCAGGATTAGTATTAATTCCTTGAGAGAAGCCTGGAAACTTAATATTCAAGACCATCTTTTTCCTGTGTAATTGCAGCCAAGTTCATCTGATTTGCACATCGAGACCATAATACTTCAAATTCTTAGTGTATCCAGAAGATTGTTCATAATGTTCATAGCAAACAGGTTTTTATTCCTATAAGTGGGATTTTAAAAGAAAAGCAGGTACTAAAGGAAAGCACACCCTGCAGTTAAGCAAAGGGTGCATCAAGTTACAGATTCTTAGTCCTCTTGGATTGAAAATTGATGAGAATTGGAACATGGAGGAATTTAGGATTATAAAAACTGTGAAACTGATCTTTGTTACAACAAAGCTGCTTACTTTTTTCTTACCATTTAGTGGCTGCTCTCAGGGGCCAGTTCTAGAACTTCAGTTAGTCCTTTCAGCTCTTCTGCATTAGCTGTTGATTGGTGCCATCTCAGAAGTTCTGAAAACTAGACAATCAAAGAGCCAAGGTCAGTCCACTTAATGGAGTCATTTGGAGATCCCTAAAGACTTTATAACTGCAGGAAACATTTAAATGTGTTGGTTCTTAGGGATTTCTTATTTATTCCTTTTAATATCTCATCTTCATATACAGTTGGCGTTAAGGCAAAAAGGGGGTAAATTTTTTTCTAGAGGGCAGAGATCCAGGTGTGTAGATGAATCTTATCATTTGAACATTTTCAAATGACAATGAATACATTTTAACCATGTTTATTATAACCTGCCATAGAACTGATAACAAGCTTCTTAGCAGTTGAGGCTCATTTGGGAAGAATAGTAGGTTTGGTATCCAAAACCCTGAGTTTCATTCTACTTGTCCATGTAATAGTTCTGTAACTTTAGGATAATCATTTAACCTCTCTGAAACTTCATTTCCTTTTCTGTAAATTGATAACAGTGATTCATACCTCCTGTGGTTATTTTATAAGTATCCAACAATCTTCAAATGTCCTGCAGAAGGGTAGGGATTTTGTTCTTTATTTCTTTGTGTCCCAGGAGCAACAAATATAGTAACCTGTCTTAAATGCTAGTAATTGCTAAATTAAAAATCTCAAGTAATATATGAGTGACTATAGTAGGAAATAAAAGGTTACCTCTACCCCAGCCTTACTTCTTAGGACACTGTTGAAAATCCTTCTAGACCAGTGGTTCCCACCCTTTTTCCACATGTACCCCTCTTAAACTCATTTCTATAAATTGTATCCCCTGTTTTGTTTTGTTTTGTTTTTGTTTTTGTTTTTTATGTGGGTAGTTCCCTTGCTGGGAATCAAACCCAGACAGCACCGTTGACAGCGCCGAAGCCTTAGCCACTACACCACCAGGGAACTCCCTGTACCCCCTGTTTTTAAAACAGCTGTTTTTAAATACACTTGTTCAGTGCCTATCTTAATGCAAAAGTGGAAATGAGGTAGTAGGTTAGGGGGGAAAAAATTACTACACTAAAGGTACAAACCACAGATTTAATTTTACAGTATTCATAAGTTAAATATTGATAATGATCAAGCATTTAACATTTATTATTAATATATATTTGTGTTATCTGAAGTCTGTAATAATTCTTACAGATCACTAGCCAATTGAAACATTTTTAGTGAGATCATTCAGCTTGCTTTGATGCATGTAGTTTCTTGATATCACACTCAAAAGATAGTCTTAGAACTGAACTTGCATTAAGCTAGTTGCAGTACTTATTTCTTATGAAGGTGTAAGAAGAAAAACCTCTCTCTATTAGTTCAGTATTAGTAAATGACAAGAGGTATTTGAGTGCCTTCTCACTGAGCTGTTCATATTCCTCACTGACACCTACCCAGAAGATAATAAGATGCTTTCTTTTAAAGTCAGAACTTAAAGAAGAATTGGTTGAAGTTTGATTAACTGGTCTTTTTTTGTATTCTCTTTCATTTTTATTACTGATTTTTTTTGCTCTTTTTCATTGATTGATAGTGTAGCTCCTTTGAAAAAATTCATTAATGGGATCTGCATTCCATTTGTTTTCTTCTCCACGTTGAGGGAAGTACTTATAAAAGGACACTTTAAGACCTTCCAGGTGACTTACTATATTTTCTTTCATGTTTTGGGATAGGTGCAAGTCATTCTCAGATAAGAAGTTGTGCAGCGTTTCAAAAACTTCAGGCCAGCCTCTTTCAATACACTCCTTCCAAAAGTCCAAGTTTTTAGCCATCGACTCAATTTTGATGGTTACTTTGAATATAGTGATTGAGCTGTTTTGAAGTCCCAAGTTGAGTTTGTTTATTTCTAGAAAAATATCTGATAAATATGCAAGACTTTGAAGCCAATCACTGTCCTGAAACTCTGGAGCAAGAGAGAAACGATGGTCTTCAAAAAATAACCTGGACTTCATGTCTAAGTTCAAACATCCGTGTAAGTACTTTGCCACAAGATAGTCACCTTACCTCCATTTGCAAAAGTAATGTGCTGTGAACGCTGTTCATTTCTTCACACGGCACTTTAAACATTCTGGAGTTTCACGGTTGTGACTTAATAAAATTTACAGCTTTTACAACCTCATCAAGAACATCTTTCAGTTCACTAGGAAGAGGCTTAGATGCAAGACTTTGTCTATGAATGCAGCAGTGACTCCCTGGTACATGGGGAGCTACTGCTTTAATTAGGCTTTATAGGCCTGTAAAACGACCTGATACAGGCTTGCCTCTGTCCATACCTACACCACAACAATTCAACCAACTAATAACCTTTTCAATGAAAGGACATTAGTTGACAAGAGTGTACCACAGGACCTTCACCTGTGGTATGCTCTGTCAGTGATTAACAAAACGAGTATTCCTCAATTTCATTTCCTACTAAGTACCTCACGATGATAAGTAAAACAGATAAATCGGCAGCATCTACACTTTCTACCTGGATGGAAAATAATTTACTCTTTCTAATTCTGTCTACTACTACAGCTTCAACATTGTCAGACATTTCAATTTGTCAAGACCTTGTATTGTTTGAAAAAGAGATGATATTGATTTTGCTGACATACAAAAAACGGTATCTTTAATACAAGGAGAAATTAAGTCTTCAGCTCTGAGGGTTTTTACCATGTTTAGCTATGCAATACGCAACATGGTATAAAGCCTCAATTGCATTCTCATTGTCTTTCTTTCCTGGCATCATGTATGAAGTAACAGTTGGACACTTCTAAGTGCCAAAAATAATGTGTTTCTTTGTTTTTATAAATGGGATGTTTAGTTTCTAAATGTTACATGAGGAGTTCCCTGATGGTGTAGTGGCTTAAGGCTTCGGCGCTGGCGCTGTCAGTGCTGTGGCCTGGGTTCGATTCCCAGTCAGGGAGCTACCCACATACCAAAAAGCAAAAATAAATAAATAAATAATAAATGTTACATGAGTAGAAAGGGTTTCATGCAACCTTTGGATAATATTTCTTCATACAAAGATTTAGGACAGTCATCATCCCCTACAAATTAAAACCCATATTTAATATACTCTTCAGAGTATTTCCTTTTCTTCTGTGTAGTATCTGAGACACACACCTTTTTACTATCTCCTGGTGGGGTATTCGTAGCTGCAGATGCACGTTGACAAGTACTTGTCCACCACAGGTTATAATCCACTTCAAGTTTTGGTTTTTTAACTGTTTCTGTTTTCAACCACTGATCCATAACTGACATGCTTAATGATTACTGACAAAAATAACTGAAACTATGTTAAACATGAAAAAATAAAACTACTTGAAAAGACTCATGATTAAAGACTGCAGTTACGTTAATTCAGTCAGTAACCAAATTGGTCTGTCTGGCTACCGATGTATCTATGTCACAAATGGATTGTTCTGAAAACTGCATAATGATTAGTAGAAGAGCAGTTTGGGGAAAGGGTTCATAACTACACCCTCACCAATCATCATTTGCTAATATGATCTAATTTGAAATGTCTCAGTTAATGGTGATTCAGACTTAACATTTATTGTTCCATAATAAATGTTTTGCATTTTTTTTACATGGTTTTTTTTTTCTCTATTACTGATTATTTTTCACGTACCCTTGTGAATAGCCCAGCTTGTACCCCCAGGGGTACGTGTACCACACTTGGAAACCGATATTCTAGACCCTTTTCCATGCATAAGCATAATGTGCATTTAAACAAAAGGAACTCACATAAGATATTCTGCAGCTTCTTGGACTTTTTGTGCCAGTATATTGTGCTTTCTCCTTGTTTAATCTGCATAGTATTTCTTCATACTAATCCATTCCTTTGGACCTTTATGTGGCTTTCTTCATTAATATATTTAACATCAGTACATTGTACAACTCTGTAAATATTATTATCTTTTTCTTGCCTTTTTAAACAGCAAAAAAGAAGAATAAGAAGGGGAAGACTATCTCCCTAACAGACTTTCTGGCTGAGGATGGAGGGACTGGTGGAGGAAGCACCTATGTCCCCAAACCAGTCAGCTGGGCTGATGAAACAGACGACCTTGAAGGAGATGGTAATTTTTATTTTCCCTCATGCATGGAATTTTCATTATCTTCTAGACAAAGCCTATTCTGTAATAGTGGCTAGCATTTATAATTTGAAAGGAACTTATTTGTTTTCTAGAACCTGAAATCTTAAGTATTTTATGGAATTTTAGGTTTAGACTTTTATGAGTTTGTGATAGGAACTAAAGTGGTGATTTCAAGAGAGCTAGTTCTCTTGCATTAACAGATTTCTCAAAGTAGTAGTATTCTTTTAAGCCTCAGTTTTCTTCATTTGAAAAGTAAGAACTAGATTATTTCCTTTTAGATCTAAAATTCTATAATGTCCTCATAGAGTGATACTGCAGTGTAATTGGTAAGCTATTTATATTCAGAGTCAAGGGATAATTTTTTTCTAGGACCTGTTAGTATGGAGTCACAGTGTCCCTGAGTAAACCAAAATGGTCTAAGGGAAAGGTATAGGAACGGTTATTATTGTGGTAATATACAGAAGAATCATTGGGGTAACATTTGGACAAGCTCTGCTTTCAACGAGTAGCCAGGAGCAGGCAAGAGTTCTATGTAATCATTGGTATGGCAAAATCTGATCACCTATTATTGTTTCTAAAGGCTTTCATTGTAGACTAAAGAATACTTTTTCTTTTCCTTCTTTTTTGTATGTGGGTAGTTCCCTGGCTGGGAATTGAACCCAGGCCGCAGCGCTGACAGCGCCAGCGCCGAAGCCTTAAGCCACTACACCACCAGGGAACTCCCTAAGAATATTTTTTCTCTTGTGACCTATTTTTCATAATAAATTTTTTATAGATCACACTTTCCAAAAGTGTTGATACCTGAAGTGCCACTTCATGGGCAGTGCTATAGGAATGGGATTGATTTTTCTTTTAAATAAAGAGAAGATAAACCATGAAGAAAACACTTTCTCTAGCTGAAAGGTAGAAATAATGAGAGTTGTCTGTATTAGTTAAATACATTTGGAGTATGAGGGAGAGACCCTTGTTGGAATTCTACCTCTATCTACTGCTCTGCAGTCTATGAACTTGGGCGAGTTATTGAACCTTCCTGAAATCTTGAGTTTCTGATTCTGTAGAAAGGGATATAATGAATGTAAATTTTCACTCGGCACATGGTAACATTCCATAAATAGTAGTTTATATTGTCTCATTTCTTTGCTACATAAGGAATTAGCGTTACCATGATTCTATTAACAAAAGCCTGGGCCTTGAAAACCTTGAAATATTTAGAAAGAGACAGGGATACTGAGTTTTTGCATTGCTATTCTGATTATAACATTTCTGAAGTATTTTCTCTTTGTAAAGTGACATCTGAACCCAACCCCTTTTACCTGTTTCTTTCCTAATATAGCTTATTTAATAACTTGGCACTTAGTATGGGTTCTCTTACTGTACAGTAGCAGTGAGAGAACGTTCCTCTAATTTCTTATGTCCACTTTTCTATCCTAGTTTCAACTACTTGGCACAGTAATGATGACGATGTGTACAGGGCACCTCCAATTGACCGTTCCATTCTGCCCACTGCTCCACGGGCTGCTCGGGAACCCAATATTGACAGGAGCCGTCTTCCCAAATCGCCACCCTACACTGCTTTTCTAGGGAACCTGCCCTATGATGTGACAGAAGACTCCATTAAGGAATTCTTTAGAGGATTAAATGTAAGTTGAAAAAGGTTTTAGGCAGTTAACTATTAATAGATATGGAGGGTAGCACATTGGTAGTGACAATCTCTGGTTTTCTATACTGAGAAAATTTCTGAGATTGTGTCTAGACTTGGAAGAAATGGATATATAGTTAATTAAGGGGTGTTCAGGCTCTTTGGCTAACTGTTCTCATTCTATACCAATTGGACAGTTAATCAATAAAATTAATGATACCTTTTGATGCAGAGGAGGGAGAGTCTCAAAAACTTCTATGTCCCTTCTCATTAAGAAACTTAAAAGGTGATATATCCAGTTAAATAGTAAAAGGTAGAAAGTTTATTTGGACTCAGCCATTCTGTTAATGACATTCAAGTTTGTATCAGAATTTTAATTTTTATATGAATACATCTACTGAACAAATGTATAGTTTATATTAAGGGTTTGTTCATATATAATGGAATTCAGTTCTTACAAGCTTAAGATGGGATGTTTGAAAATACTGGTCTAGAAAGTTTCAGAAGTGAGTATAGAGGTGCTCAGAAGTCTTGTTTTACTATTTAGAAAAGATATGTTAGATTACACCCCAATAAGTCTAACAATAAAAATGAATTTTAAAAAAAAAGAAAAAACCAAAGAGGGGTGAAGAAGATTGTAAATAACTGCTCTTATGGCAATTCTAATCGCCAGGCAAATGTGAATTTTGAACTACAAACTTTTCCATGAAGTAATCTACATGTGAATGAATGTTTAAGAGACATAAATAAAATTCTGGCTTTAATTTAAAAAAAAAAAAGATATGTTAGATTAGTAACTGTTGGTTATCTTCACTCAATTCTTTTTGAAACTTTGGTTAAAAAATACTTGGGACTTTAAAAATGAAATAATGAGTAAGAGTGTTTAGTTCTGTTAGATTTTTTCCCAGAGTCTTTGCCAATTAGAACAAATTGGCAATGTACAATCAAAAGTACATTTCTTCTAAGAATCTGCTCCCTCCTTCACTCCCACTTTGTTTTTGACTCCCTTCATAGATCCTGCACTCTGCAGTGGTCCACCAACTTCTGTAGTTGGCTTATCTGGTGTGATTATTTTTGACTACCACCTATAAATCTTCCTCTCTGTTTAATTGTGTAACACAACTAGAAAGCTGACCTGTTTTTAATTTCTCTGTAGTGGCCAGTTTCTGTAGAATGTTGAATAAAATCCCTAATCTATTCACACTTTTCACATTTATGCTCTAGAACTGGTCTGTATCTACTTTTTCCCCTTTCATAGTTTGTTTCTTTTTCTGCTGTCTCATGAGTTGAATTAAACCAGAACTTAAAAGAGACTGTAACAAAATCTGTATCTCAGGAGCCAGAATAAAGTATTAGGTCAGTGCTGTAGAAGATAAACCTGAATACAAGCATGAAGAAGTAAATCAAAAGGGTAAGACAACAGATGTGGAAGATGGCAAGAAAGTAGTCAAAAGTATTTGAAACTGGTCTCAAAATTGGAGATGGAGAATGCATACCCTCATAAATAATTAATAAGAATTAGTGCCAGGGAATGTTTAATGAAACTTGACAGGGAAAAAATCCTGCAAACTTAAAATTAGAATACACCAGTTAACTTCACACTAAAACCAAATTAGTGTGAATTTTTTCCTATACTTCAAAGCTTAAAAATTAAGTGGTTTGCCATCAGAATTCAACAGATAAGGTAGGTGTGAAGGAGTATACAAACAATTCAGTGTTTGATTAGACCTAACTACTGTTAATGTGAAGACAATAATGTTTCTCAGGTAAAGTTTCTGAAAAATACACTGCCCAGAAAATTTTTCAGCAAAAATTGGATTGACTTTCTGAAATAGAAAAATAGGAAGTATATACTTAAACCAACTAATACATAGACATAAAGAGAAGACTAAAATAAACTAGTTGTGGAATGGACAGTTGCTATTAATTGAAAAACAACTAGAAACGTAGAATGAAGCAAAAGTCAGTGATAAAAGGGATACACCGAACTTGTTAATTTGGGGTGGAGGGCGGGAGTAGTTCCCTGGCTGGGAATCAAACCCAGGCCGCAGCGATGAGAGCGCCGAAGCCTAGCCACTACACCACCAGGGAACCCCTCGTTAATTTTTTTACAAGGATTAAATTCATATTCAAATTGAAATGGTTTAATGGGGTATGCAGTGAAGTCTATCTTCTATCCTTTTGCACCAGATATCTGCCTGGAGACAACCAATTTTGTATATTCAGAGAAATTTATTGCATATTCCAAAAACAGACAAATGAACAAGAACATTGAATTGGAAAACACTTTGTTTCTTTATTCCTTCAGATCAGTGCAGTACGTTTACCACGTGAACCCAGCAATCCAGAGAGGTTGAAAGGTTTTGGTTATGCTGAGTTCGAGGACCTGGATTCCTTGTTCAATGCCCTGAGCCTCAATGAAGAGGTAAAAAATAATAATATTAAAGGTGGGGAGTTTGAGGAGTGGGAGCTAATAGATCTCATGTTTATCAAACTAATATTTTTTTAAGTTGGGTCAGTATCTAGTTCAGTGATTCCCATAATTTCTACAAAGAAAAGCCTGGATTATTTAACAGTGTAGCACTTAAAAATCACACCTCACTTCAGCAAGTTCATCAGGCCCCAATAATTCAGGGAGGTACTTACTTAGGTAGAAAATTGTGGAAGAAATCCACCACACCAAGTCTTAGACTCCCACATTGGTTCACTCACAGCTTTGCCTCAGCTCTCATGGCTTTGTTTTTTTCAAAATAGTCTGACCAGATCAAGCCAAATGGAAAAATTACCGTATTTTTCCGTGTATAAGACTACCCCAATTTTTGCTCTTAATTTTAAACAAGAGTATTATCTTATACATGGAAAAATATGGTATGTTAATTAGTTCATTATTAGATGGCATTGTCCCTTTTTCAGGGAAATAATGGTGTTTTTTATCATTTTAAGAAAGTTCAGAAACATTTCTCACTCAGATGTCATTTGTAATAAATACATGCTCCTAGGAGTCTTTTACAGAAGAATGACAGTAAACATTCAGTCCTGCTTTTTAACAATGCCCATAGGTGTTTTTCGCTTCAGACACACGAGAGATTCAGTAAGGAGAGGAGATTTGTCTGTTAATATTATACATGAGGGGGAAATAGAGATTAAATCTAATTGAAATAGTTATTTGTGTGATTATTGATGCCATGTATGATTCTTAGGCTAGCCCAAGAAGGATATTGAAGCATTTATTTACCTGTTAGTGATGTAAGTTTCTAATCTAGGAACTGCTTTTTTACCCCTAATGACTTTAGAAATCAAACTAATTGTATCTGGGAAGAAAAAGGCTCTTTTTTTTCTCTTTTAATCCCAGAAACTCCTCATTGTTTCTTGAGAAAGCAATTTCCAGTGCCATTTTTGCCATATGGTCCATATCTACCATTTGACATGATTGAAATCAACACCTCTTAAAATGTTTTTTCTGTCTCATAATTGACTGCCACCATGATAACTGAAGTAAATGCTAGATAGGAATAAAAATTCACATATTTAGTTAAATACATGAAAAGCTAAAATTGTTCCAGAGTTTTTCTTCTCAGATCATTTCTAGATTTTATTAACATTATTAATTTTTAACTTCCCAGTCTGGACTTAAAAAAAAAGAGTAGCATACAACTGTCTGAAGTTTGCTGGATTAACTGTTAATGTAAAATGTTCTCATGATAGACTTAGAAGTTACTATAAAAAAAAAAAATAAAAAAAAATAAAAAAAGAAGTTACTATATATTTAGAGATTTTATTATAGTGGTATTTAATATAATCCCGGGTGTTTTTAATTAAAAATCACTATTGTCCTTCAACTGTAGATTCTACTGTGAAATGAGGAAAACTCAGCAGTAGAATTAATTGGGTTCAAAGTATAAAAATGATGTGGGGAAAGGGAAATCAGAGGGTATCCTGGAGGAGCTGATTTATCCAAAGATGTAACATTAAGTAAAAGAACTTGAGAGTATAGATAGAGACTATGCTTTATACAACTTTGTGATACATGGTAGGGACTCTGTAAATGCTTGAATAAATACTTACTCTGGACCCAAATACCCCTTTTATTTAGCTAGTTGTTTCAAAATTATTTTTTATTTATTGCACTTGATATTAAGTTGGCTTTGATAGTTAAAAAGTTAACTCTGTTCTGTGAAATTTGGCTTTTTAAAAACAGTAAGTTAATTGACCTGGCATCACTTAAGCCCAACTTAAATTTGTTAATTCTAAGGTGTTATTTCCGTTTTCAAGTCTTTAAAGGATTCTTTAGCCACCAAATTGGAGTGTTGGCTAGATTACAGTATTTTTCCTTTATCTTCCTTCCCCCAGTGCTTCTGCTATGCCCAGATGTTCAAGGTCATTCATGGGATTTGTGCATAATGGGGCAAAAGGTTGGTTAATATGGTCCTATGCTCTCAGTCTCTAGGTAACAGGAGAATTCGAGTGGACGTTGCTGACCAAGCACAGGATAAAGGTAGGAAAGCTGATAGAAGTTTTTCTGTTTTGTTATGGTCCTAGATGACAAAGCAAGCCGGCCATTTCCCAGGAAATTTTTATAGCAGTAGATAGTGGTAGGCCTACCTTAATCTAGAGCAATAGTTCTTACTGAGGACAGTTTTCCCCTTACGGGGCATTTGTCAGTATTTGGAGACATTTGGGTTGTCACAACTAGGGAGTGCTAATCACCTCTATCCAGCATATAGAATCCAGGGACTGACATGATCCTGTAATGATAGGACAGCCCTTCACAGCAAAGAATTACCCAGTCCAGAATGTTCGTAGTATTGAGAGTCAGAAACCCTGATTTAAATAGGTGAACATTCAATATATAATAGATGGTTACCCAGCAGCACGTTGGACATAAGAGGGACCTGACTTATGTATATATTAGGGCTTCTCCTATATAGAGACAGGTAAGCATTAAGCCAGTAGGGACTAATGTGAGGAAATAAATTACTCACTTGAGTTGGAGAGTACACTTACGGAGTGAGGGGCAATTTCATGATGAGCAAGAAGTACAGTAAATATCAGGGGGGTTTCTATGCATGCAAGAAATAACTGGGCAAAAGTTTTTGTGAGCTCACTTGCGGTTTTTTATGTTAACATTTATAGACAGGGATGATCGTTCTTTTGGCCGAGATAGAAATCGAGATTCTGACAAAACAGATACAGACTGGAGGGCCCGTCCTGCCACAGACAGCTTTGATGACTACCCACCTAGAAGAGGTGATGATAGCTTTGGAGACAGTAAGTTCATTTTTATCAAGTTAGTTTCTTCTATGTTCATTTCTCTTTTTCTTCTTTGGAGACAGTTGTTTATAAAGAAACTCAATAGAGTGTACATAATAAAGTACTTGAATTAACAAGAGTTCAACAGAATTGCTGGTTTAAGAGCATTATAGAGTAAGTCCTCACTTAAAATGTCATCAGTAGATTCTGCACTTTTTAAGTGAAACAGCAGAACAGCGTAAGAGGGTTGTCCGGAAATAATCCAGCCGTGAATGCCTCTTTTTCATATTACATGGCTGGATATTTTCCGGACAGCCCTCATATAATGAAATCAGTTTTACCATGCACTAATTGATGGCAAACAATAGTTAGGTTTCTACGGCACCTCATCAACATAATAAAACATTGAAAAGAACTATGATATTCAAGGACCTGCTGTACAAAAATTATGCATTACTAGCAGCAAACAGTCAAAATACAATTTTTAAAGATACCTTTTAAAATAAAATTCATTCACTTCAAAAATACTGAATGTCTATCATGTGCCAGAATACTGTTCTAAGCTCAGGGTGTAGCAGTGAACAAAACAGACAAAAATCTTGTCCTCATTGGACATTGTTTATAGTGGGGAAGAGAAACAATATGCAAATAAATAAAAGATAATTTAAAGGGGGATAGAGAATGTCATGGGGTCAGATTTGGGGTGAACTACAACTTGTACACATATCACCTAAATCCAACAAAAGCTTTGTAATTAAAATCTTTATGGAGAAAATTATGCAACTTTGTTGAAATATGTGAAGAAATACTCAACACTGTAGTTATTTTTAAAATAGAATCTGCTGTTCAGCAAAGAAATGATTAAATATTGGTTTGTCCATCTAATGGAATACTTTATAGTTTAACATACATGTAATGGCAGGGATAAAATTCAGAACCAATTACATTGAGGGACAAAAGCAAAAATGGTAGAAATTTGAGAACAGTATCATGTAGTATTAATATGTAAGTTGTAAAAATGTATGCATGGTAATGTAACCACCCTCACGATTGTGAATGGAGGCTGAAAGGAGTCCTTTAGCTACATCTATAACATACTGTTTTTAAATTTAAAGACTGAAATGAGCATGGCGAAAACATGGGCATTGACTAAATCTAAGTAATAGATCCATAAGCCTGTTAAAATCATTTCTCTACTTTCCTGTACAAGGTTAGACAATTTTGCAAACTCATGCTAGAAAAAGTGCTACATAATCTCTGCTGAACATCACTACCGTCACCTTCGAAGTACTCCCCTTGGGAAGCTATGCATCCTCGAACTTGACAGCGTTAAGTGCATAGTGACAAGTTCAAGAACTTAATTGTCAGATTTTGGGTACAATGACAGCTCTGATGGCCATTCCAGAAAAAGACTTCCAAAATTACTTTGAAGGGTGGACTAGGTGCAGGTATGGGTGCATAGCTTCCCAAGGAGAGTACTTCAAAGGTGACCGTAGTGATGTTCAGCAATGAGATTATGTAGTACTTTTTCTAGGATGAGTTTGCAAAGTTTTAATTGTCCAAACTCATATGTTAGAAATGCATTTAAGTAAAAATAAATGGAAAGAACAGCTTAATTCACAAATATTTTAATTTTGTGAGTTACTGAGTATGATCTTTGTGCTAAATATCATTGAGGAGGTAGTAAGAGATACCTACCTATTTGAAGAGAGTCCTCCTTAATATAATAAGGTGTTGGAAAAGGAAGAAGAAAGTCAAGTTTATATCTGACTTTATGATCAAGTCTTTGCAACCCAACAAAACCTGGGAGAGAACTACCTGAGGTACTTCACTTTGGCCTTTATGCTAAAGGTTCTATTGTTAGCAAGAGGAAATGGTTCTTGAAAGAAAAAGGAGTCAGAGCCAAGTGTCCTCTTTTGAATCAAGGGACATGACTATTTTCTCACTTCAAACCTTGAATTTAGAGCAAGCAGGATGGGTCACAAAAAAGAGTGAGTGTGGTGTCGTTATCCAAAGCTACCAAGTTAGTAAGACTCAGTTAGGGCCCCCAAGACAGCTCTACCCACATGTTGGAGATCCCAGACTACAGCCACTCTTCACTTAATGACTACCTGTGTAAGAACTTCAGGCTATGATTAGTTCTCCAGCACAGGGATCCCCTTTCTCAGTCTGTGTGAGTCTCAGGAATCCACTTTCTCAGTCTTTGTCTTATTCCTGCAATCAGTCAGTATTCAGTACATGAAGCATTTGCAATCAAAACTACATATGTCACTTATAAGTGTGGTGGCAGGTAATATCTATTGAAAAAGACATACCCTTTGGGGCCACAAAACACCACAAGACATCCAGCTCCTCACTTACCAGTTCACTTAATGTGACCTAGTCATAGGAACAGAGCAGGATCGTTAAGTGAGGAGTCCCTATATACCAAGAAGTCAGAGACTTCTATCCCAAGCATTGGACCCATAAAAGATACTTTGGGGTGGGGGCTATTATACTAGATCTACTGTAAAATTTCAGCAAACACATATGTTTCCTGGGTATCTTAGTAACAGTGTACTAATAATGTGCTGCTTTTCTTCACTATGGATCCCTGCTAAGGAGTGCCAGCTTATAATCCTTTTAATATTGTCTAAATAAAATCAAGTATAGTGTTTACTGCCTCTCCAGAAATTAAAATAAATTTCAAAATAAACACATGACAGATATTTTTGTATGTTTTTTTAATTCTGTTTTAGAAGCTTTCCTATATATAATTGTTTGACTGACATTAGCATGTTCTTTAATTTATAAAATTTAAACTACCATTGAATGAATGCATATTCACATAGACAAAATGATGTTCTTTGCAAAATAAAATTGTTTCAAAGGAAGCAAATTTCTCTTTGGCCTGCTCACATGAATTATTAAACTCAAAATGTCTTGTTTTTTTTTTTTTTAATAGTTCATGCTTAGAAATTGAGTTTTTAAATATAAAAATTTGAGCCCTCAGCTTCTCAGAAAATTGGAAAATCTAGCAAGTCAGCAGAAACTAAATAACCACTACCCTGCTTTTATAAATGGCATTACACTGTTCAGTTTGCCACCTGAGCCACTGCATTCCTTTACAAATTTCTGGCATTTAGAGGCCTCTGGCATTGATATTCATGTATGTGTGTAAAATAGAGTTTATAACATACTTTTCCCAAATAATATATTGTGAACACATTCAGTAAATACTTTTCTCACTCAGTTTGTAATGGTTGCTTTGTATAGGTGCCCCCCTAATTGTGCACCCAGCAATTCTTTTTGTTGGCAGGGCAGGGGCGTTCCCTGTTGGGAAGCGGAAACAATTTTAATATTATAAGAAAGCATTGCAGTGAACCTCCTTGTACATGTGTCTTTATAATATGTCCAGTTATTTGTTAAGGATAAATTCTTAGAAATTGAATTGTTGGCCCAGAGGGTGGGTATACATAATTTAAAACCTTTTAATAATAGTTCTGAAACAACTTTCAGAGTGGTTATACTGTTTTAAATTCATCAGCAGTGTGTGAATTGAGTGCATTATTCATATATTCCTCTAAACTTTGCCAACACAAGATGTATCGTTTATTTTAATCTTTGCCATTTTGGTAGTAGAATATGATGTCCTATTTTAGTTTCTGTTACTTATGTAATAGACAACCTATTGTCATGTGTTGCATATATTTTTCTTATTTTCTTCTCAGATTTATTGTGAATATTGTTTTTCCATGCTAAACTTTTTAAGTAGTCTTTGATTGGTTCTTTGGCATCAAGCATAGAAGATTTGGGGAAAAAGAAAAGCATAGGAGATTTTAATTACTTTCTTCTGATGTTTTGTACTTACATTTTTAAATATTTAAGTCTTTAATCCTGGAAATTCATTATAGAGATTATTCTGTCCCCTAAATTGTTAACCCAGAAATTTGTATTGAATCACCAGAGAAGCAATTTCAAAACAAATAAATGACCTAATGGGCTATCCTGTTTCTTTGTATGAATAGTGTCCCCCTAAAAAAGAAATGATGTTACCTGTCTCTCTTCCCTCTAGAGTATCGAGATCGTTATGATTCAGACCGATACCGTGATGGGTATCGGGACAGTTACCGTGATGGTCCACGCCGGGACATGGATCGATACGGGGGCCGAGATCGCTATGATGACCGAGGCAGCAGAGACTATGATAGAGGTCATTATAAAACACTGTTCAGTTAAATTGCTTTCTTCCAAGAACTCCTTTCTTGCCTTTTCTTCCCTCCAATGTGATTATCACAATTTGGGATGTATTTACAGGCTATGACTCCAGGATAGGCAGTGGCAGAAGAGCATTTGGTAGTGGGTACCGTAGGGATGATGACTACAGAGGAGGCGGGGACCGCTATGAAGACAGATATGACAGACGTGATGATCGGTCTTGGAGCTCCAGAGATGATTACTCTCGGGATGATTATAGGCGTGATGATAGAGGTAATCATTTTCTTTTGCTTACTTAATGGAGCAGACCACTGAAGAAACTGATTGGAAATTTTTAGGTATGTTTGAAACACTTGTCGGACATTTTTATGGCGTGATCTCATTTAATAAACTACACTTAAATGAGGTGGTGATAGCTCCGTTTTTCAAGTGAAGGCAGTAACTCTCAGTCTCATAACTAGTAATTCTCACTGTGGGGTTAAAAACCAAGTGTTGGTAATTTCAATTCCACAGTAATTGCTATTCATTAATTCATGCTGGGATGTCAGTGCACCTATTCTAAAATTATGCTCCTAATGTTATAGCATTTATATAAAACATTGTGTTATATATCTGACCTCTCAGAAAGTATTAATAAATGGCTTCCATTTGTGTTCTGACTTTAATATCATTGAAAAAAGTAAGGTGTCTGACCCAGAATATTTCTTTTTAATTATTTTTAGACAACAAACCTAGCCTTTTAACATTTCCTTGTCAACCCTGACTTGGTGCCAAGTGCTTTATATACATTATTACCTGGAATCCCCCAAGGAAGGAACAATAAAACACAGCAGGGTGACAAGAGTCATCAAAGCATAGTGAAATTCCACTGCAGTAAAATCCTTTCCTCCTCCCTCAAATAAAAACACAAAACAAAACTGTTTCTCTTTTTTTCTAATTTATTTTTAAAAGCATTGCTGTGTCTCTTTCCATGTAAGAAATCTAGAAATAATAGTTGGCATTCATTGAGTACGTACTCTGCACCAACAGTGAGTTGATTTCTCACACAAATATTATATGATCCTAAGAATTCTATCTGGTATAGGTCCAGTTACCATCTCCACTTTATAGGTGAGAAAAGTGGAGGTTCAGGTGTGGGCCTCAAGTCCTCCTTGACTCCTAACCTTTTTCTCTTATGCTATTCCTTCTCTCGCCCAGTATCTGCACACCTGATTTTTTTCCTGATGATCTTACCTCCTACTCCGAGCCCTGCCCCTTGTCTCCCAAGTCATTACCACCGCCTTTGTTTAGACTTCATTGCTACACCCACGTTACTGACACATTTCCCTGCCTCATCTGTTCTTCACACTGGCTCAAATTGTTTTTCTAGAACAAGATCTCATTAGATTATTGTCTTCCTTTTAAAAATGTTCCAAGTCTCTCCGTGGTCTGAAAGATGCCTCTAGATATCTCTGTCTGTCCTTCTGGCATACAAGGGCCTTCACTGTTGTGCCTACATACTGTATGCTTTTTCATACTGATCCTCCCACAAAATTGAGCTCCTTGCAGACGGGAACTAAAAACTCCCCAACCATCCTATTCTTGTCCTTAGCAGTTTCTCAAATGTACATACACAAATTATTTATTGAGCAGGTAAATAAATGGAAATTATCAAAGAAAGAAGAAAGAAAGAGCAGTAGAGTTGTTTCAATAATAGATTTTTAACTTTTGGCCCACCAGATAGTGGCTCTATGACTCAAATAATTTACTCTTTCTGACCCCTAGTTTTAGCCTATAAAGTGAAGGTAATGACCCCTTCGCAAAATTAGAGATAAAACTGTATGTCACAAGTTATGTAAACTGCAAACTTAAAACTCTTATAGAAAATTAAATCTTGCTAAACTACAGATGGTGCCAAAAATATGTATATACATTTTAAGAAAGGAAAAAAGCCTATTAAAATTGTAATACTCAATATATACCGATAACAGAAGCTGAATAGAAGTCACGTTTGACTTCTGCAATGACAAGAGGTGCTCAAAGTGGTTACCATCAGTGTCCAGACATTTCTGATTATGGTGAAGTGTTACTTGAGCATCAGTGACCAAAATGTCCACTTACATCACTGCACATGCTGTTTCCCTTTCTAACCAAAGTACCACCAGTGTAGCTGGTCTTCTGCAGTACACCACATCCTTTAAGGTCCCCCATAGGTAGACGTCAAGGATTGTTAAGTCAGAAGAACGTGGGGGAAACTCAAAGTTCTTGAATTTTAAATACCACTTGGAAATGGTCTTGTGCTCCTCAAACAATAACCATGCTTCTGCCATTTCCTTTGACTGTCTTTCCTGTCACACGGTGATGCTAGTGTTCATTTGATTAATGTCGTCTTTTGAGCAAACGTGATGCTGCACATTGTTCCCGTAATTCAAGATGTGCATATGTGTTTTTGGCGCCCCTGGTGTACCCTCTTTATAGATACATATATATGTAGTAAAAGTGTAAAGACATTCAGCATAGTGGTTATAGAAGACCACTCATGCAGCGAGGCATGTCATTAGAGGAAGGCTACTCAGGAGGCTTTATCTTCTATAGTTTTTGTATGTCTGAAATACTTAGGATAAACACTGATTTTGAGAAATACTGTTTTCTTGAAACATTCACGTTGATCTTAAAATATGCCAACATCTTTCATCCAGGAAGAAATCAAACTCGCTTAGAGTTTATGTTCAGATGTGTAGTGTTGCATGCTTTACTCTCTGAATCACCACCATGTTTATATTATATGCAGATAACACGAGTATAAGACTAGAGTCTTACCTATCATGTTATTACAAGCAAGCTTTTAACTTACTGAAGTAATCTGTCTTCCAGACCACAGTTTTTAACAAGATACTTTTATCCAATAGTTTATTGTAGTTGAAAATTTCTTCCCAGGTAATAGTAATCGTAATAAATAAATGATTGGCTCATAATGTAAATTTTTACCATTTTTGGTCTTTCCCTTTGGTACTACATCATGGATGTGGTAGTGGAAAGACTAATTGGGCTTTTTATTTAAACCACCCATTTTCTAATCTCCCTTCTTTGCTGGATTGGCTAGGCCACTAATCCGAATCTGGTGTAGCATTCCATAAGAGCTATGACTGGGAACCTGGCTTTCGGCCATCAGCTTCTGATGATTTTGAAAGACTGTTACTTAGAGTTTCATTTAACTTAGGTCCCCCCCAAAGACCCAAACTGAATCTAAAGCCTCGGAGCACTCCTAAGGAAGATGATTCCTCTGCTAGCACCTCCCAGTCCAGTCGAGCAGCCTCTATCTTTGGAGGGGCAAAGCCTGTTGACACAGCTGCTAGAGAACGAGAAGTAGAGGAGCGGCTACAGAAGGAACAGGAGAAATTGCAGCGTCAGCTGGATGAGCCCAAACTAGAACGGCGACCTCGGGAGAGGTGAGGTGATCTTCAGTTATAGAGTCTAGTGGTTCTTAATTGGGGCATTACCTCCACAAGGGCACTTGGGAAATCTCTGTGGGTGCCACTGCTTGTCATTTATCAGCCGCTGGGTGGTCTATAGTAGATAGACAGTTCCATCCAGTGAGGAGTTGTCTGTCCATCACAGTTTTCAAAAGGCTTATTGGACTTAACCTGCAACAACTATAGATTGGTGGTACTTTAATACAGGGGTCAGCAAACTATGGCCAGGGCCTGTTTTAATAAGTAAAGTTTATCTGGGCCTTTAAGAAAAATTTGAAGCTCTTGAGCCGTTTTCCTGCTTGAGTCCGCTCCTATCTCTTTGGAGTGTACTTCCTCTCAATAAACTATCTTTGTTTCACCTATAAAAAAAAAAAAGAAAAATTTGCAGATCGTGCTTTAGTGTACAGAGCGAAACCTCGCCATTTTGTGAGTGGATTTACCTCTTTTCAAGTTACTGGGGATAAAATACAGAAAATGTTTTCACTTATGTATGTGTAGAATGTAGATTAGTTTTCATTTATTTTTTGTTGTGTATATGTTGGTTATACTATCTGAGTATTAAGAATAGTTAAAAGAGTCATTACAAATTATTTATTATGAAAGGGTAGTATTGGTTCTAATAGAGTAAAAACCTCCTCTAACAATATTCTGAAAAACTAGGCCTATTTTTGAATGACTTGCAAAGTTGTGTTACCAGTAAAGCAAAGGCTGCACATTGTGTAGGGACTGTTCTTAACCCTCGCTGATGCATGCTGATGTATTTAGAGCCAGTGTCTTAACATCTGCAGCTTTCAAGTGTTATGAGGAAGAAAAGCAGAAATGCATGCTGCCCGTAGATAAAGCAATTATGATAAAATATTAATAAGCGATGGTTCTTGAGGGTTCAGCATGGGTCAAAAGTGGCCTTCACTTAGCTAGACATAATGTATTTTGTTCATCTCTTGTACAGACACCCAAGCTGGCGAAGTGAAGAAACTCAGGAACGGGAAAGGTCAAGGACAGGAAGTGAGTCATCACAGACTGGAACCTCAGCCACCTCCGGCAGAAGTAAGTCAGATCAGGGTGGGTATCATATTATTGCCCTTTTCCTTAACAAAATTATACACAGAGACTTTGGAGTGTTAAATTCAGTTACGGACTCTTATTTGGGATAGCCTGGATTAATCTGAGTTTCACATCTGCTCTGAAAAATCTGAGAAATGGGCACCAGGGGAGACTTACAAGATCTATTGAACAGTTTTCTACTAGGGAGTATATTTGACTCTTATATTTGTCCCTTCGTTTTGTGTCTTGACATCTGAGTTTTCTTTATTCAGAGTAGTCAGTAGTTCTGTAGCTCTCTATGAGCTGTTCCCAGGGCCAGCCTTTTTATCATTTTCCAAGTACAACTATCTTAACACTAAGAATGTGGAAAGTCTGTAATCCTAAAATAAGGAATACTTACTCGCCCATTCCTAGGAAAGGTCAGATGGCTATCCTTGGAGAGTCGTTTTCCTATTCCTCTTGCATCAGTAAAACATTTTCTCAATATGACATTTGGGGGATAATTTCATCTGTTGGGTACCAAATTAGGGTCTGTATTTAATAATAATGATGGAACGCAATAAATGTGGATGTGGACCATTTCCCACTCTGTTCAGATCTTAATGGGTGGTTACACAAGAAGCCTTTCTTTCTGATAATTTGACCTTCCCACTCTGACTTCACAGATGCACGAAGGAGAGAGAGTGAGAAGTCTCTAGAAAATGAAACACTCAATAAGGAGGAAGACTGTCACTCTCCAACTTCTAAGCCTCCCAAACCTGAACAGCCTTTAAAGGTAATGCCAGCCCCTCCACCAAAGGAGAATGCTTGGGTGAAGCGAAGTTCTAACCCTCCTGCTCGATCTCAGAGCTCAGACACAGAGCAGCAGTCCCCTACAAGGTGAGTCAGCTTGGAAATAGCAGTTGGATTAGCTGTAGGATCTTAAATATTGTGATGTCATGGAAAGTGCCCTATAGGGAGTTGTTGGCCTTAGATAGCATCTTACATTGTCTTTTCTCTCACAGTTCAAATTCAATGGTGTACTGGATCTGGCTCATAGAGCTTCCATTTTCTGGAGTTTTGATAACTGGTTGACATCACTTTGGTGACTCAAAATCTGCAAATACTATAAATCTGAACACGCCGCTGCTGCATTTTGTTTGGCAGCATGGCCTTGGGAATCACTTCATGTTTCTGAGTCTTAGGGTCCTCATTTGTAAAATGGAGACGAGTATTAACCTTGTGTGATTGTGATGGTTCTAAAGGACTTGGCAATTAGTGTTCAGATAATTGCTTTTTTGTCTTTCCCATATTTTAAGTATGTATTTTTTATTTTCTGCAAAGTTACTGAGCTTGGAGAATGATCATAAGTTTCTTTTTTGTTCCTTCCTTAAGACAGCTGATGCATTAATGTGATTACATGCTTTCCTTCTAGTGCTGGGGGGAAAGCAGTTTCAGCTCAACCATCTGAGGAAGGACCAGCAAGGAAAGGTAAAACTGCAAGGGGAATAGGCTTTTTCACCTAGAGGCCTAAATTAAAAGCCTGTAAAGAAGTCATGAAGTACTGAACTTCAGTGTGTGGTAGACTTTCCCTTAACCGGCACCCATGGGGATGGGCGCATGCGGGATAAATGTAACGAGACTCTCCAGCAAAATCTCAAGCAACCGGTTACTTGAGTCCCAGTTAACCAAGAGTCTACTGTATTTTGTACTTGTTTTTGTGGTCAAGGATCTTAGAGTAGCTGTCTTCTCTTGCCAGTAGAGGGCAGAAGTGGTCTCTTTGGGGAAAGCATGGGTCCCTGCCCTTTCCTGGTAGAACATTTCTTTGAAAGGAAAAAAAAAAATCGGAAGGAAATTCACTTGCTCAGTCCAAATTAGAAATGTCACCATCTGCAAGGCCAAGGTCACTATACCGCAGCATAGTCCCTATTGCCGGTTTGCTTTTTGTGATAGTGACCCTACAGTGGAACTTTTTAGTGGATCTTGTTTGGTGTGCTGGGGCGGGGGGCGGGGGGGGGGGGAGCGTGGGAAGACGGGCTTAGGAAGGAAGTTGGGTTTGAGTGAGGTTTAATTTCCCTCAGTACGAGTGAGCACATCTTTCTCCAGCTTAGGGAAACGCAGGAGAGGGAGAGTAGCTATTTTACTTGCCTTCGGTTTATTTTCACATCTCCACCCAAGCAGATGAAAATAAAGTGGATGGGGTGAGTGTTCCAAAAGGCCAAAGTGGGAACTGCAGCCGTGGTCCAGGAGATGGAGGGAACAAAGACCACTGGAAGGAGTCCGAAAGGTACGCATGTTCTCGCTGGTCATTTGTAATCTCATCTGATGATGGACACAATGTGTCTTTGTCATTAAGAAGTTCCTTGTTCTCTGAGCATTATCAGATCTGTGAACAAACTGAAGTCAACCAACATAGAAAGTTACGATTCTGAGAATCTAGAAATAGAATGTCCAGATAGCAGGGACTGTTGACTGGAGGTGCCTATTGAGTGCCTTAAAACTGTGGGTGTCGGGAGAGTCCTCTCCTCAAGATGTGGTTTTATGCTCACATCTCTGCAGAAAAGATGGCAAAAAGGATCAAGACTCTCGATCTGCACCTGAGCCAAAGAAACCTGAAGAAAATCCAGCCTCCGTAAGTGTCAGGGCGTGTTCTCAACTTTCCCTTCGCTTGCTTTTGCTGTTGATCTCCCTTACATTTAGGGCTGCAGGCAGAGTGGTTGGAAATAAGGCACTGCTGCTTGTTTGAAACAGTGAAAGCAGCTCAGATTAGCATTTTTCACTGTTTCTGCCTTTCCTTACTCTCATCCCCTTTCCAAGATAAAGCGTGGTGTGTGACCTTGATATGAACGCGCGTGCCTCTGACAGCTCTCCCTAGCTACTCTAGTGGAAAATGCTAATGAGCAAGCAAGTGGGTATGGTCTGGACCATCATCCCCCTTTTACCAAAGTATCAGTGTCCTGTTTCTTGGATTTTGACGTGAGAATTCAAGGTCTTGGTCATTATCACTCTTGTCTATTATAGAAGTTCAGTTCTGCAAGCAAGTATGCTGCTCTCTCCGTTGATGGCGAAGATGAAAATGAGGGAGAAGATTACACCGAATAGACCTCTACATCCTGTGCTTTCTCTGAGTCTCTCTCCACCCTGGAACATTTGAGAGCAAATCAAACCTCTATCCAGACAAGACAAAATAAAACTCACCATCTCCTGGAGACCTTTCTTAACTTTTTTTAAAAAAATGAAATGAAATGAAATTCTTTTGCATGCTGCTGCAGCCTTTAAAGTATTGAACTAACTGGAGAATCACCAGTGTAGCCAGAGAGAAAGACATATTTTAATGGAAAACTTGTGCATTTTTATGACACATGCGATTGATTGCCTGTGTGATTAGTGCCTAGGGCCCGCCGTTTAGCAAAACGGCAGTGACAGTGATGCAATGTCTGGAATCTGGTTGGGCATAGGGCAAGTTTGAGGAAGAGTGTGAGATTTCTACCTTTAATTCTTACTATCCTAATATGGCATACATGAATCCTCAAACATTATCTGAATAAATTCTCCGTCCTTGGAAAGGTAGGTTTCGTCTCTGAAGTTGTTTTAGTCTCCAGGAGGCTGTCAGCCCCTCCTCTTATTTAGTTCTGAGTTACTGGGGCCAGCCTAGGGGGAATTCCTTCATTTTTACCCCCCAGGGGGGTAGCTGGGAATGAGTCTACAGGCCACTAAAGAATAGGACTGCTCGATGACCAAAATAAGTGGGAAAAGCATGGTTTGAAAAGAAGCTTTGGGGAGGTGATGAATTACTTTGCACCAGTAATGGGGAAAATGGTATGACCTCCAGTAAACACATGAATGGTTACTTCCTGGAGCAGGAAGCACTTTAGGGGTTGTGGGAATTCCCAAGACTCTTTTGTGTCCTGGTTTCACCCTTTCTTAAACACTGTCCTTTCTGAAAGTTCAAGTACACCCATATTTTGTTGAAATCTTGGAGCTTTAAAGGTTTAACTCTAGTCGTCTTACATTTTTCATGCTCTTTCCTGTGACTTCCCAGAAGCAGCTTCTGTTTAAGCCACATACCCGATCTAGGCATTCTCTTATCAGCCTCCAGGAGCTGTCAAATGAGGAATCACTGCTTTTCTCAAGTGAATCTGGACTCCTTCACACCTTTTGACTCCCTTCATTCCTGCTCCTGCTCCTCTGACACCTTTCACACCTCTGAAAACTCTGGAATTAATGGGCTTAGGTGGTGAGTGAGGGTGGATAAATAAAGATAGTTAAATTGGGAACCTTTCTTATGACCTTGATGGGGATTTAGGGGTCTTTTTTCCCGCTTCTTCAAGTTTTCTTTTCTCCACTGAAATCCCACACCAATGTTTGGATTTATAATGTGGCCTAGACCAATGTGTGGTTTTGTTTTGGTTTTTTAGCTTCCCTTGAGAGAATAAATGATAATGGAGAGAACTATTTAACAAGGTCCTGTTTCTCTTGCAGCAAAATAGCTTAACTTGCCTGCTTTTATGTGCACCTTTGTACTGTCAGCTCTGTAGATGGTATCCTTATGGGCAGTATTGGTACTGCAGAGACATGACACCTTGGTCTCGTTTGCAAGCCCTCCTCCTATCGGTCCTAGGTTAGACCCTGTCCAGCCATGCAGGGTGTTGGTTTATGAGTGCTGCAGCAGTGAGCATAATGAATCATTTACCCAGTGGACATAAAAAAGACATACCAGTGAGTGACTTTAAATAACTGGCTTGGATGGCTAGTAGCTAGGAAGTGGCTTTTAGAGATACCTGTGGTTGAAAGGGTTTTGTTTTGTTAAAACCATTTGCTGTAGATGATGAAAAGGTAAGGTTTGCCCTCTTCATGTCTACTTCCAAATAGTATCCAAAAAAGCGGTTTTTTTCCCCACACCCCTCCCTGTCCTCCATTAAAACAGAAACAGGGACTTGTGTCCCATTCCTCAATACATGTAAAATTTGTACAAAAATATCTTCTATGAAAATGATTTGTAATCTGTAGACTTAATACCTGGGAAATGTCTTGAGATGTGAATCCCATCCTTTGGGTTGTGGGTTTTTTGTTTTCTCCAAATAAATCTAATCTTTAAAGTTCACTTTAATGCTGAAATTCTTTGACTTACTCCATGCTCTCAGTGTTGGGTACCATTTTTGTTCAAAGGGTAGGGTTGCCAAGGCAATCTGTTATTGAGGCCCAAGAACTGGGAATTCCTATCAGCTCCCCTCCAGCATTTTTGCCTGCTAACTTTTATAATACTTGATCTTATCTGTAAGCCATTTCCTATGCTCTTGATTTACTAAGGTGAAGTGAGAGTCTGGAGGTAAGTCCTCGTGTCCTTGAGACAATTCCTCCATAAACCTCCACCTTTCAGCAGTCTGGAGAGGTGCTACCTCTTTGTCCAGTTGACACCGCACAGGCAGAATGGAGTTCTGGTTGACAAGCTGGTCTGAGTTACTTCTGAGGCCACTTTTCTCCTAGTGAGTACTCAGACTTAAGTGGGAATTTTCCAAGTATCAGGAACAGACTGTTCATTGTTGCAAGGAGGAAAGAGGTTAGGACAGTGGCAGGGAATCCTTAAGGTCACAAGGGGGTGGAGCATAGAAAGCCCAGGAAACCTCAGTAATTCTGGGGGCTCCAAGCCAAGGGGAAAGTGGGGTGAGGGAGGAAATGTGCAGGGAGGTGTGAGTATTAAGTTATACAAGTGGCTTTCCTGGGCCAATTGCAGCAGCTGCTCTTGTAATTTGTTGCTGGTGCACTGATTTTTTCAACTGAGGGACCAGAGGCTCGGTGTGCAGCCTCTGCATGAGTTTAGGGAGGGAGTCTACAAAGCAGCGCTTGCTTAACTGCGGTTGCCCCACTGCAGTGATCATTAACCACCAAGCCTTCATTTCCAGCCACTCCCCTTGCTGTGCAACATTGAGGTAGGTCTGGACAAGTGATGATGAAAAGTGGAGAATAAAATTGGGAAAGGGGGTTCATGTTGGTTAGGCATAGAAAGCATAGCGGGGGAGGGACTCCGTCTGCTTTGTCCTAAAAGGGTAATGGAAAGGGAAAGGTAGGTGCTGGTATGCCCCCCATAGGCATAACAAGGCTGTGTGCTTGCTCTCAGACGCCCTATGGCAGAAATGGGTCCCAGGACTGGGCAGCCTTGACTGGCAACTGGTAAACCTTGAGCCACGAGAAGGGCGCAGGTATGGCATCCTTCTTGACTAGGGTCAATTTAAGGTTGGTTGTGTCCCCTCTGTGTAACAGGCGACCTAGCCTGGTTTCTCCTAAACAGAACCAAGCACTAGGCTCTCGATCCCAAGGCCATGAGGGTCCTCTCAAGTGCTAAGTGAGCTCACAGCATCTGGTTTCTCAGGAAGTGGGAGAGTTACACATCTGCTCCTGGGAAGCATTATTTCTCAAATAAAACCTTGTTTCTCAGCAACCATCATAGCCCCTAGGGCCACAAGTGAAGGGGGGACTTGCTTTCCCTCACCCTCCCACCTCACCAGAAAACTCTGGAAGAGGCCGAGCTGTGCTGCTCCCCGCCCAGCTGCAGCAACCTCCCAGTTGGACAATACACACTCTGTCCTCAGCCAGGAGATCCGCCTCTGAAGTCAGCTTGGCCCCTTCCCCTGCTGTTCCTGGTTCCCAGCGCCCAACTCTCCACTGAAGTTCCCCTGACCCAGTGCTCTTACAACCCTCAGTGTCCTCTTCCTATAGTCCCCGCTGTCCCCAAGGATCTCTGCGCACTGGGTCACAGGCATGGGATCACCTCAGACCATGGAAGAGGGGGCTCAGCCCTCAGTGTCAAGATGGGCTGCCCTCTGCATAGTCAAGGTAAGAAAACCTGCACGGAGGGCCAGGGGGTGTTTCTAAAATGGTTTCACCTTTACTAACATCATCCTGGCTTCTCCTCCCTTTCCCATTCCTTTCTAAACTTCCCAGTCCTTAGCATGCCTGGCTGGCCCCATGTGCCACCCATTTTTCCCTCCCACCAAGTCACGTCCTGTATAATTTTTCACTCTCAGCCTCTCATCAGCCTCCTTACCCCTGGTCCCCACGTTGAGAGCAAGCATCGAGTCTGAGAAGTTCAGCTACCCATCTTATGACCCTCTCTCAATTCCTCATCCTCAAAAAAAAAGAGGTTCCTCTTTAGGGGCAGCAATACCAGCAACACCAGGTTGAGTGTGAGGCTCTAGCCCTGCCCGGCTCGGGATCCAATCAAATGCCTCTTCTCAGACCCAGAATCTCCCTTGGTATCTTCAGAGGGTAGAACCTACCTGCTTAGCATGTATCCCAGGGCTCAGCCAAAGACCTAATAAACTCTGAGAAGGGCAAGGTGTTTAACTAGCATACACCCCAAAGAAATGAACAAATTTTCATATTGTGTATCTCAAATTATAATCAAATCTTGCCAAAATATTACACACAGAATGACCTTCAGCCCTGCCCCTACCCAGGAGCCTTTGATCTGTTGCTCTCCTAACTCCTGCTTTTCCTCTCCTGGCAACCCCTTCCCTCCCCAGCTCCATTCCAACCTCCCAGCCCCTCCTCCAGACCCCAGTGACCGCTCTAATTTCTGAGACTGCCTATTGGACACCAACTCAGCCAAGAGCAGTAAGTTCAAGGCTCCCCAGTCCCAGTCACATCTACCCCTCCCAAATGCCAGTCTCTGGGGGACGCACATTGTCACCATGGGCTGCTTCACTGCCTCTTCCCTGCTGCCAGATTGGACAGATTGAAATCAGGTGCTCCACCCCCTCGTAATCAGAACCAGACTTCCCAGCCTTTGCCAAAGGCAAGATGAGCACAGAAAGGATGGAGGGCCTTAGAGCTGGTGTACTGGCTGCTTTGTGCAGGCACTGGGCATTGAGCCCTGGGCACTGGCTCCTCAGAATCTGCCCCCACCCCCACCCCCCGTTTTCATCATGGAAAATCCAGTGGGGAGGGGAAGGAAGTTTCAGGGCATGCTCACTGATAAAGAACACTGGGGAATCTGGGAATGGGAATAGATTCGGAGCTTCTAGAAAGACATCCCTTCCTCTACCTCCCCCCCCCCCCCGGTGGCACAACTCAAACCAGACCCATGGTCCACTTGCTGAATTCCAGGAAGCTCCTATTCCAGTGCCATGTCCAGACACTACAAAAAAAATTAAAAAATATAAAAAAGGTAATCAAGTTAGACCACAGAATGAACTTCCATATCCACTGGGATGCCTGGGACTTGAGTTAAATGTGAGGCTTCTGATAGAAGTCTCCTAGGGAGTGGGAGTGACTGTCCAGCTCCAAGGACGACAGATGGGCTGACGGAGCTGTTTGATCGCGGTGGTGGTGGGGGGGGGGGGGGGGTTTGAACTTGATGTGAAGGTCCTCAGGTGTGTCCTTCCGGGAGAATAAGTGACACCCGAGAAGTCTCTCATGAGGCAGAAGACCAGGGAAGGGGTTCCCGAGACTTGGAACACAAGTGACACCTAGTATCTTCATCTGAATCTAGTGGCCCCATGGGTAGATGGCACTAGCTCCCCCAGTCCCAATCCCAAATACACTCCTGTGGAGGGGCCGGGCTGAGAGGCCAAGGCATTTCTCTGTACCGTTCCTAGTGCCTTTTGGACCTAGGTGCACCTTTTCTTCTGAGTGTAGCTCATGTGGCTTTTTTGACCTGTGTCCCGCTGGGTCACTCTCTCCCCATCTCTGAGATTTTTCCGTCCCTGTGTCCTCCGTGTCCACCTTCCTCAAAATCTCACTCCCCATCTGTCTCTTTCCGTCTCCGAGCGTCTCTCAGCGTCTCTGCGCTCTTCCTCTCAGCTTCCACGAGCGGGACTCGCAGAAGGTGGGGAGAGAAGAGAGAGAGGAGGAGAGAAGAGGGAGAGGAGGAGGGCGAGGGGCGGGAGCGGGCGGAAGGTGGGGATTGGAGCGGGGCAGGAGGGAGGGGAACAGCGCCGGAGGGAGGAGAGTGTGGCGCGGACGCGGCGGGGCGGGAGGGAGCTCAGGAGCGCGGCGCCCGCTCCCGCCTCCTGCACCTCCCGCGCGGCGCTCGCGCGGCCCGGCTAGGATGGGCTGGCCCGGGGGCTCCCCCTGCTGCTGCCCCGCCCCGCCGCGCCCCCGCCCCGCCGGGCGCCCCCCGCAGGTGAGTGGCCGCGCCGCGCGGGGCGGGAGGGCGGCGGCTTGTGCGTCACGGCCGGGGGGCAGTGCTGGGGGCGGTCGCCAGGGGGAGCAGGGCAGACGCCGGGCGGGGGGTCGATGATCAGAGATCTGGCGGGCCGCGGCGAGCTGGGACAGCAGGCTGCCGGGAAGGTGACGAGGGGGCGGGGCGCAGGCCGAGGTCACACTCTAGTCGGGGCCATCACGCCTTCGTGCGTCCTGGTGCGCACACGCCGCCCAGATACGGTGTGGCTCCTTCCCGCCATGCACCCGCGCGCGCCGCGCTCTTGGAGCACCGTGGGGCATGTTCCCCCCACGCGAGCCCTGGAGCTGGGCGGGAACTGGCGGGCGAGCGCGGGCGCTGGCCTGAGAGTACGCGCGAGGGTTTTCCTTTTCTCCTTCACATCTGGGGGAACTGAGGCAGAAAGCGGGCACAGATAAGGCTGGTTTGACATTCCTGCCCCACGGCTCGGTCCCCTCCTATTGCTACTCTCAATTCTCCAGCTCCCTCTGGGCACACACATATACCCCGCCTGCCTCCCTCTCTTTCGCTGGGCCTCACCCCTCCTCCGTAGCGGCCCTCTCATCCAACCACAGCTATTTCCAGGAAGGGGGAGTGTGGGTGGAGGGGTTTCTCCAAACAAACCCAAGGCTTCGGAGTGTAAGGGGGCCAGGCTGGGGGAGAGGCTGACAGGCTCTGGAATGTTCCAGGCAAAAGAAGGGCAAGGGTCCTTGGGGGTCTGGCTGTGCCTTCCCAGCCCTGGCCCAGTGGGCTACTTTTCCTCCCAGTACCTTCTGAGGGATCAGCACTCCCATCTCCATCTTCTCTCAGAAGTGCCCCACAGGGTGAGGAGGGACTTGAAGCCAGGCTTCCCTAGCCACCCAACACAAGAGTTAGTGAGCCTCCCAGGAGAATGAGTGAGGGTCAGAGGATGTTTGCAGACCTGTTGCAGGTTGAGGGCAACTGCTAGGTGAGGGGATTTTGAGCCCCTCTGGAGGCCACAGTAGAAAGAAGCATGTCGCAGGGGTCCAGGTCAGGGTATGTGCAGGAGGAGCAGAGAAAGACCACCCACCCCACCACAGTGCCCCTCCCTCCCCCTAGCAGGGCTGGGGACTGGATACCAGGCACAGTTGCCCTCACTGGCCAAGGGCCTGGAATGTCCTGGGACCCAGCCAGAGCTGGTGAGTTGGGAGTGGGTTGCAGAGCCAGTGCCCCTCTCCAGTTACAGGCTAGGGGCCCAGGCTTTTCCATACAGATGCCTCCCTCTGGCCAAGGGACCCTGGGGACAGACTTCCTGACCTACTAGGAGAATTGGAGCTTCAAAGGAAAACCCCACGCAGGTCCAGGGAAGTGTCCTGAGTGAGGTCCCATAAGGGGGCTTAGCGCAGAGAAGGTAGGGCACCGGGGAGGAAGAAGGAAGTCTTAAGGACCTGGTGGGAGACGCCAGAGTTGGAGGAGTTGCCAGAGATCTGGGACATTCAGTAAATACCATGCATTGAAGGGGCGGGGGGGGGGGGCATATTTGCACATTCTTTCAAGTGACAGCGCTTGCTGGTCCAAAGGACTGCTGTCCAAAACTTGGGGCTAAGGACCCCCCCAGGCAATTAACCCCTTATATTTTTGGGAGATTACTAACCTCCCCCCCAGGCCCTAATCCACCTCCTTCCCTTGCCTCCCAGGGACAGGAAGTTGGCTGTGTACCCAGGAGGGAGGCAGGAGGCCCATGGAGGGGGGCGGAGCATGTATTAGGAGTTGGGGGTGCCTCCTGTCCAGTCCTCAGGTCCTGGGACAGCTGCTGAGGAAGTAGACCAGAGCCAGCAGAACCATGAAGGTAGTGCTCAAGCTCTGGGGGAGGGGGACGGCCCGAGGGCCTGGGTTGGAGAACCTAAGTGGCAGGGCTCCAAAGAGGGGCTGGGGTCTGAGAGGTCAGGCCGGGGAATGAGCAAGGGACTGTGTCAGCAGCGGAGTAGCTGTGGGCTCTCTGGCAGGAGAATGGATCACTCCTGTGGGCAAAGCAGTTTTCTGGCTGGAATGTGCCTTCCAGTATGAGGAGGGAGTGGGGGGAAGGCATGCGTGTTTTCCTTTTCTTACTTTCACAACCAGTGAAACTGAGAAAGGAAGCTGGTCCTCAGTCCCATTTTCCCTGACCCTTAGGATGCATTCCCCATCCTGGGCTTGCTGGGTTAGTGACTCCCAGCTCTCCTCTCTCCCCACTGAAAGTCCCCAGAGAGCCTGAGAGTTCAGGCTGGGAGGTTGGACTGGTTAGAACATGGTGTTCCCCACTGGCCCTTGAGCCCTGCCCTGAGACCTAAATTCCCACCCTGCCCCCACCTTGCCCCGCCCCACTGGGGGCCGGGTCTCAGGATCCTAGCAGATCCCTGGATAGGGTGGGTCCCTGGGCAAGGGGCAGCTCTAGAGCAGGGAATGGGGGGGAGGGGGGCAAAAGGTCCTAGACCTAGGCTGACACTCCCAGCAGGGTAGATCCTGGGAATCTGATCTGGCCTCCGCCACATCCTCCCCCCCCCCCCACTTCCTGGAGCAGCGACCTGCCCCCTTCCCGCCTGTACTCCCCTCCGCTTCCAGGGCTGGGCTTCTCCTCACACCAGCCAGACAGCCTACCCTCCACCCAGGGGAAGCGGCTGCCTCCGCCAGGCCGAGTCCAGGAAGCCCTGGGCCAGGCCTCAGCATTGTTCAGCCCCGCGGCCGGCACCCCAGCCAGCCGGACACCATGAAGTCCAGCGGCCCCGTGGAGAGGCTGCTCAGAGCCCTGGGGAGGAGGGACAGCAGCCGGGCCACCAGCAGGGTAGGAGTGCCCACCAGCTGGGCAGAGGAGGGGCAGGGGAGGAGGTGTGGACAGTGGGGGAGGGGGCCAGGACACAGGCCAGACCCTCCCCCTCAGCCTTCTCCCTTTGCCCTACATCCATCCCCCTTATTACTCTGTCCCTTTGGGGTGGCCAGGGCTGAGGGTGAGCAGCAGAAGTTTGGGTTAGCGCAGAACCCGGTGTCTGTTTTGGCTCCTTTCACCTTCTTACCCTAGGCCAGGCCACCCCTGGGGTTGGTTCCTGGCCCTCTAGACCTACGTCCAGGTACATTTCATTGTAGCACCTCTCCGGGTACCATCCTGGAGCCCCAGAGTGGGGGTAAAAGATCAGGCACCCTCCCTGAGCCCGGAATGGGGTGGGGGCGGTTGGTAAAGGAAGGGAGGGAGGCGACCAGGTCTCAGGAGTGCCTTGGACATGGGGTTTGCTTTCTGCTGATATCATTTGTCTCTGTCATTCATGCTAGATGCACCCAAGTTTCCTAGTAGATCCCACAAGGTTTTGTCCAGCCCAGGAGAGTTCAGTTGCTGGCTTAATCTGCTTTAGGGACAGACAGCCGAGAGGCCAGAGGTGCTGCCTGGGCCTCCAGGCTAGGGGGCCTAGAGGCTCCATCACTCCCTTCCCCACATTTTCTCAGTCTTACCTCAAAAGCAGTAGCTCAGGGTGACATGAGAGAATACTACAGAAGTGGGGTAGGGCAGGAACTTGGAACTCTAGAGGTGGAGAAAAATGTGTAGAAGAGAGAAGAAACAAGGAAGCAAAAATGGTGTGCAGACAGGATGGGAGGAGTGAAGCACGTGAGAGGGACGGGACTGAGTGAGGGAGGCCTGGGCATCCCAGCCTCCTGCCGCCTGCACCTATGGGTGGGGAGGGGCCCAACACAACTTCTGGTCGACTCCCTCCCCCATTCAATGCTGGAATCCCCACTTGAACCTCCTCAGATGATGAGGAGGGAGTAGAAGTAGCAAGACCGCTAAATATTTTCTACACTGTCATGCCTCTGGCTGCCTCTCCCTCCAGCATTACCACCCGCCTCCTTACACACTGCTGCCTGCCGCCTCAGTGCACAATGAGTAAACATGTTGTTCTTGGGGGAGGCGGGAGAGAGGAGGGCGTGTCAGCTGCCCAGAGGGATAGAAGGAGCCAGAGGAGCAGGATTGGCTGAGGCCACTCAGGGCCAGACCGGGTCAGTCTGGGTGCTGTGTGACTGACATCCTGCATTTGTGGCTGGACCCCCTGTTGCTCACTCTGCACATGGGCCTCCATCTGGGGAGGGAAAGATCAGAAGAGAAACAGGCCCCACAGGGGAGAGTCAGACACACACCCGCCAGGAGCAGGAAAGCTCTTGTGTTTGGGGTGGTAGTATCACACACCAGAGCCACGTGAGGGGCCTAAGTGATCCCTTGGGGAGGAGCTGACCCAGTGAGGGTGACACAGCTTCCATGCACTGTCAAGGACAGCCTCCACAACTGGCTGGGAACAACTGTGGCCAAGTGTCCTGTGAGTTTAGGGACATTAATCATTTGGGGACTTTAATAGGGATGGAAGAATAAAGGAACCAGGGCAGTGCTAAGACCCTGGCCCAGTCCCCAGGTGGGCCTGCTGGGAACAGACACCTCTGTCTGTGACTCTGTCCCTCCACTCCTACCTAGCCTAGGAAAGCTGAGCCGCATAGCTTCCGGGAGAAGGTTTTCCGGAAGAAACCACCAGTCTGTGCAGTGTGTAAGGTGACCATCGATGGGACGGGCGTCTCATGCAGAGGTGAGGCACCCTGTTATGTGACTGAGAGCTTCCACCCACCACCACTGTTGCCCAACTCCAGCCGGCAGATGTGCAGAACAGAAACCGTAATGTGCGTGCTGTGCTGCCCCTGGACTGAGCAACATGGCAGCTGCCCTGCGCCCCCTGTCAAAACCCCCCAGCAACCCAGCAGACCCTGAACTCTCCAACACCTTCCCACCCTGTCCTGTGACTGGTGGCTTCTCTCCTTCCCTTCCTTCCTCCTCACCCCCACCTACCCCTAGAACATTACCCTGGCTCACCCCGGGCAGTAGTGCCCCGCTGCCATTCTCTGTCCCTGCTCCCCCACTGCATCTCAATACAGGAAGTCCCAGGGTCTGGTTCCAGGGCCTGGGGAGATAGAAGAAAGCCACCCCTACTAACTCCTCCTTCCCCTATCTCTCTCTAGTCTGCAAGGTGGCCACACACAGAAAATGTGAAGCAAAGGTGGGTACCTGGTGGGGGTAAGGGGACTGGGGTCCTTTTCTCCTCTATAACAGGTTTGTCCACCCAGGGAACTGCTGCTGGGGTAGGAGAGGGTGCTGTACTGGGCCCTTTAAGAACCACCCTACTCCACCCCCTGGGGGGCTGGCCCAGGCGTGTGGACATCGAGACAGCAACAGCGTTTGTCTTGGTGCTGTGCCCAGGCTGCAGCTGGCGAGAGGGTGGGGGTGGAGAAAAGGAGGAGAATGAGGAGGAGGAAGGGTGGGGTGGGTGGGGGCACAGGATTTTAGAGACTGGGCAGCCGGATGGGCTGTGCCTTCCCTCTGGGGAAGGGGCCTCAGGATGCCTAGGTGGGTCTTGTCCTGGGCCCTGGACAGGCTGGACAGAAGGTACAAGCTATAGGTAGTACCTACTGTCCACTGGGGACCTGAGACAGCCCCATCTCTGAGGAGGTTCCCTGGTCCCCTTCCTGCAGTGTGGGGGTTCCCAGGGCCTTGGAACTGGCTTTGGGGAGCTGTGTGCCCAGGGGCGGGGTCTCCCAGTGAAAGAGGCCAGTGTCGGTCCCTGGCCATGGCCTGCTTGCATGGCTCTATATATAACTCCTGCCCTGTAGCTGGATGAATGGGGGTCTGTGTGGGCACGGGGCTGGAAGCCAAGAGCAACAAATGGGGGGCGTAGGGGTGGGGGACTGAGAGGCCAGAGGGGAGTCTCCCTTAAATAGAGGAACCTCAGCTGGAGCCTGTGCCCATCTCCTGTCAGCCCCTCCACCTTCTTGCTGAAGCTAAGGGGTGCCCCCATTCTTAAGCCCAAGAGAGTCCATGTCACCAGGAGCTTAGCCCCTCACTCGGGGTTTCCTTCCAGGTGACTTCGTCCTGTCAGGCCTTGCCTCCTGCAGAGCTGGTGAGTGTGTTCTGGGACGGGGTGAGGGAGGCAAGGTACTTGGCGGCAGTGTCCGAAGGTCGGGGAGGGGGCCCCAGCAGGATACCTTGAATGGACTGCTGTGGATATGGGTCATCCTCAGGGAGAGGGAAAATCGTCTCAGTCCCTTGCTCTCGTCCTTTGGGTCGGCTGGGGCTGGGACTCTCCTTTCCTTGCCAGTACGTCCCTCACAGGGACACTGGCAGGTCATCTCCACCATCCCCAGGCCCAGACTGACCCTTGCCCCTGCCCTAACCCCTCCCTTTTCCTCTCCCATTTCGCTCTAGCGGAGAAACACAGCTCCTGTGAGGCGCATAGAGCACCTGGTAAGGTGATGCTGGAGGAGGGCGGGGCGGAAGCAGGTAGCTCTGGGAGTAAGCACCTAGGTTTCTTCTGGGAACAGAAGTTTCTGGAACTCTGGGGTGGGGAGCCTACAGTGGAGGGGAGCACCCAGAGAGATGGCGCATCATCTCTTCTCCACCAGGGATCCACCAAGTCTCTGAACCACTCAAAGCAGCGCAGCACTCTGCCCAGGTAAGTGAGGGCGCCGGGGGTGGTCCCACGTGAGCCCTTTCCGCCATCCCCATACCTCAGCCCAGGACAGTGCCCCCGAACAGAGTTCTCCGGGACAGCCCCACCCACCCTGAGGACCCACGAGGCTTCACCTGCCATCGGCCAGACACCAGCTCCCGCCGGGAGCGCGCCCCTCCCTTCCTTAGGCAGGTTTCGCCCCTTCCCAGGAGCTTCAGCCTGGACCCGCTCATGGAGCGCCGCTGGGACCTGGACCTCACCTACGTGACTGAGCGGATCCTGGCCGCCGCCTTCCCCGCGCGGCCCGACGAGCAGCGACACCGAGGCCACCTGCGCGAGCTGGCTCACGTGCTGCAATCCAAGCACCGCGACAAGTACCTGGTGAGGGGCGGGTCTGCCCCGGTTAGCCAGTAAGAGGGCCGGAAGGGCCGGAGGGACCAGGCTGCCCCTGACGTCAGGCTCGGGGGCGGGGCCGGGGCGGGGCTCCGGGGCGCCGCTGGGACCTGCCTGAAGCGCAGCCCATGGGGGTTGTCACAGCTGGGCAGGGCCTTGGCAACCTCCTCACAGCGGATGACACCACATGCACATGTCGCCAGCCTCGATGAGCCTGAGGTCACTTCCATCTAAAGCCCCCCTTTTCCTTGCAGCTCTTCAACCTTTCAGAGAAAAGACATGACCTGACCCGCCTAAACCCCAAGGTAAGAGGGGATTAAAGCCATTAAAACTGAATCACCCCCACCCAGAAGCCCCCAGCCTCCTCAGCATTAATAGTCGCAGTTGTCTGGCATCTACTTCACTCTTAAGCACTTTCCCATTGACATATACTTGAGGTGCCCCAAGCCTGGTGCAGCAGGTATCAACACATTGTACAAGTGAGGAGAGGGTTGAGGCTGCTGTGGACAGCAGACAAGCTGACCCCTATACCCTGTCCCTTTTCCACCCACATCTCTCTTCACTCATGGCCCCCACCCCCAGTTCCACCCCTGCACTCCTCTCTGCCCCAGGTCCAGGACTTTGGCTGGCCTGAACTGCATGCACCCCCTCTGGACAAGCTGTGCTCCATCTGCAAAGCCATGGAGACCTGGCTCAGTGCTGACCCACAGCACGTGGTCGTCCTGTACTGCAAGGTGGGCTGGGACCTTGGGCTTGCAGGGCTGGGGCGCCCTCATCCTGAGGCCCCAGCAGGACTCAAACCCTGTCTCTATCCTCAGGGGAGCAAGAGCAAGCTCGGGGTCATCGTATCTGCCTACATGCACTACAGCAAGATATCTGCAGGGTGAGGCTTCCTCGTCCCTGAGTGTCCCCTTCCCCAGTGGCTTTTCCTCCAGCTGGCCCTTGAGGAGCCCATCTCCCATGAAACCCGCTTCGGTGTTCAGAGAGCCATCTACTATAAACTTGACATTGCCACCTCCTTTGCCTCACTCGTACCCACAGTCCCCAGCAGAGGTAGTAGTCTCCTGGGGCTGCTGTAACCAAGTGTGCCACCAACTAAGTGGCCCAAGGCAACAGAAGTTTATTGCCTCGGTTCCGGATGCTAGAAGGCTAGCACTGAGCTGTCAGCTGGGCCGCACTCCCTCTGAGACTCTGAGTAGAACCCTTCCTTGCCTCTTCCTGTCCTCTGGTGGTGGCTGACAATCCTCGATGCTCCTTGGCTTGCGGCTGCACCACTCCAGTCTCTACTTCTGTTGTCACATTGACCTTCTCCCTGTGTGTGTGTGTCTGTGTCTCTTCTCTTCTTCTAAGGACACCAATCCTATTGAATTAAGGGCTCACCCTACTCCAGTATGACATCTTAACTAATTACATCTGCAACGACCCTATTTCCAAATAAGGTCACGTTCTGAGGTACATGTCTTTTGTGGGGACACAATTCAACCCATAGCATGGTTTTACTGCCCCATGTTACAGATGAGGAAATTAAAGCTCAGGGAACAATGCCTGAGGTCCAGCAACTAGTAAAGTGACTGTACGTGGGGTTTCCAGTTCTCTTTACCACCACTCTAGGCTTCCTCTAGACTTGGGGGCGGGTCACCACTCTCATCCTTGCCCTGGGGCCCAGGGATGGGAGACCAGCTCCTCATGCCCTGCACTGGCCCTGCTCTCCCCAGGGCAGACCAGGCACTGGCTACTCTGACCATGCGGAAGTTCTGCGAGGACAAGGTGGCCTCGGAGCTGCAGCCCTCCCAGCGCCGGTGAGCAGCCTGGGTGGGGATGGGCTGGAGGAGCAGCTCCCTGCATGGCTACCAAGTCTTTCCCATTCACATAGCACACCTTAATGGTGCACCTCTGATGTGCCAGGCACTGTGCCAAGTCTTGAGAATTCAGGACAAAAAGGTTCCTGCTCTCATGGAGCTTACATTCTGGTGGAGGAGAAGGCAATAAACCTGTGATAAGTAGACAAGATCATTTTGGATGATGACAAGTGCTATGAATAAAAATAAAGCTACATCTTGTGATTAAGAGAGACTTGCAGGACAGTCGGGGTCTGCCTCTGTAACATGAGACAAAGGTCTGGGGGAAGAGCGTTCTAGGCAAAGAGGGCAGCAAGTACAAAACCTTTGAGGCAGCAAGAAGGGTTGAGGTTAGATGCAAGGAAGAACTTTCTAGTGGCTGGAATGGGAAGGAAGTATTGAGAAGGAGTGTAGGCCTTCCAAGGTTGGGTGGGGGTGGTACACAGATGAAATGATACAAGGGGACCTCCAGTGGAAGGGGCCTATGTTGTCTTTGACATGTGCCCCACCAGATATATCAGCTACTTCAGTGGTCTGCTGTCCGGCTCCATCAGAATGAACAGCAGCCCTCTCTTCCTGCACTATGTAGTTGTGCCCATGCTGCCAGCCTTTGAACCTGGCACAGGTGAGTCCACCTGGGATGTGCTCAATGGGGGTCTGTCCCCCACCCCCTCCACTCAGCACCCCTCATGTGGCTTCTTCTTTCCCCTCCAGGCTTCCAGCCCTTTCTTAAGATCTACCAGTCCATGCAGCTCGTCTACACATCCGGCGTCTAGTGAGTGCTGTGTCCCCAAGCTCCTGCTCCCCAGAGTCTTGTTTCTGCAGTCTCCCCAGACACCTGGGCTTCCAGCCACTGTACCAGAAAACTAATACCACCACATAATCCATTTTACAGATGGGGAAGCTGAGGCTCAGCTACAGGTCTCTCACTCTGGGCTCAGACTCCCATCTCCCAGTTCCCTCCTGTCTCTTCCCAGCCACCCCTGGGCCTGAGGGCCCCAGGCTCAGTCCTGCCTTCTCTCTTCCGCAGTCACATCGCAGGCCCTGGGCCCCAGCAGCTTTGCATCAGCCTGGAGCCAGCCCTCCTCCTCAAAGGCGACGTCATGGTGAGGGGGCCTTGACTACGAGGGAGGTCTTGGGATTGGGGGACTGGGTGGTAGTGTCTCCTGCCAGCAGCAGAGTCTCTGGTGAATCATAAATTTAATCCAGATTGGAGGCCAAAAAGGAAGTCCCCTAGATGGGGATCACCTTGAGGCTGAGGCGGGGCAGCGCTTTGGCCAGGCAGTCCCCGGGTGGAAGCGCAGAGGAGGTATAAGTAGACATGAGGGCCTGACCACCGTCTCCCTCACCCAGGTGACATGCTACCACAAGGGTGGCCGGGGGACAGACCGGACCCTTGTATACCGAGTCCAGTTCCACACATGCACCATCCATGGACCACGGCTTACCTTTCCCAAAGACCAGCTGGATGAGGCCTGGACTGGTGAGTTGGAGACTAGTGGTGTGGGGGCTGGGACCCAGGTGAGGTTGGACAGGGGGGCGGGCGGGGGGGACCTGGCTCCTCACTGTCCAATCCTCACAGATGAGAGGTTCCCCTTCCAAGCCTCGGTGGAGTTTGTCTTCTCCTCCAGCCCCGAGAAGATCAAAGGTAGGAGCAGGTCCTGGGGCCGGGGCTAAAGACCATCTCCCTGCTCCTCACCACCTGCGCCTTCCACAGGCAACACCCCGCGGAACGACCCTTCGGTCACTGTTGACTACAACACCACAGAGCCCGCCGTGCGCTGGGACTCCTACGAGAACTTCAACCAGCACCATGAGGACAGTGTGGACGGTATGTGTGGCAGGCCAGGAAGGGTGGGAGGTGGAGGTTGGGGGGACACACTCCTTTTTCCCCAGTCAGATCCTCCTCCCAAGAGACACCCCCTGAGCTGGAGTCTTCGGTGCTGTCCCCTCATTAACTCTCACTCTCTTTTCCCTGCCCGCCCTCCCTGATCCTCTCCCCACTCAGGCTCCCTAACCCACACCCGTGGCCCCGTCGATGGCAGTCCTTATGCCCAGGTGCAGCGGGCGCCCCGCCAGACCCCACCAGCACCCTCTCCAGAGCCCCCACCACCCCCACTGCTGTCCGTCAGCAGCGACTCTGGCCATTCATCCACACTGACCACGGAGCCAGCTGCAGAGTCCCCTGGCCGGCCACCCCCAACGGCTGCTGAGCGGCAGGAGCTAGATCGCCTCCTGGGAGGCTGTGGAGTGGCCAGCGGGGGCCGGGGAGCCGGGCGCGAGACAGCCATCCTGGATGATGAAGAGCAGCCCCCCGTGGGAGGAGGCGCCCACCTTGGAACATATGCTGGCCACAGACCTGCCCTCAGCCGCCACTGCTCCTGCCGCCAGGGCTACCGGGAACCCTTTGGGGTCCCCAATGGGGGATACTACAGGCCAGAGGGAACCCTGGAGAGGCGACGACTGGCCTACGGGGGCTACGAGGGGCCTGCCCAGGTCTATGCCGAGGCCTCTGTAGAGAAGAGGCGCCTCTGCCGATCGCTGTCCGAGGGGCCTTACCCCTATCCCCCTGAGCCGGGAAAACCAGCCAGTGGGGACTTCGGTTACCGCTCCCCAGGCTACCGGGAGGTGGTGATCCTGGAGGACCCTGGATTGCCTGCCTTGTGCCCCTGCCCCACCTGTGAGGAGAAGCTGGCGCTGCCCACAACAGCCCTGTATGGGCTTCGACTGGAGAGGGAGGCTGGAGAGGGGTGGGCAGGCGAGACCAGCAAGTCTCTCCTGCACCCGGTGCGACCGGGACACCCATTGCCCCTGCTGGTGCCAGCTTGTGGGCATCACCATGCCCCAATGCCTGACTACAGCTGCCTGAAGCCACCCAAGGCAGGCGAGGAAGGGCATGAGGGCTGCTCCTACACCATGTGCCCTGAAGGCAGGTATGGGCACCCAGGCTACCCTGCCCTGGTGACATACGGCTATGGAGGGGCAGTTCCCAGTTACTGCCCAGCATACGGCCGGGTGCCTCACACCTGTGGGTCTCCAGGCGAGGGCAGAGGGTATCCCAGCCCTCGTGCCCACTCCCCACGGGCTGGCTCCATTTCCCCGGGCAGCCCGCCCTACCCACCATCCAGGAAGCTGAGCTACGAGATCCCTGCAGAGGAGGGAGGGGACAGGTATCCACTGCCTGGGTACCTGGCCCCAGCAGGACCCTTAACATCTGCAGGTGAGGGGCCCTGGGGTAGGGAGTGCCCATGGCAGAGGAGGGTTCTGGAAGATGGTGGGGAAGGCAGAGAGTGAGAAAGCACTAAGCCAGGCAGAAGGCTTATTCCTGGCTCACAGCCTCTCCTCTCCCCTTCCCGGCAGAGTCGCCTGAGCCAGTGTCCTGGAGGGAGGGCCCTAACGGGCACAGTACCCTGCCTCGGTCTCCACGGAATGCCCAGTGCAGTGCCTCTTCAGAGTTGTCTGGTCCCTCCACACCCCTGCACACCAGCAGCCCAGTCCAGGGCAAGGAAAGGTAGGCAGGCATCTCCTTGTCCGAGTGGACACTGAAGGCTGGGGGTAAGGGACAGATTACAGCAGGGGTTCTGAGGCCCCAGTGACCACCTGCTCTCCCTCCCCACAGTGCCCGACAGCAGGACACCAGGTCCCCCAACTTGGCGCCTACTCAGAGACTGAGTCCTGGCGAGCCTTTGTCACCTGTATCCCAGGGAGGCGCTGAAAAGGTTCCTGAGCTGCCAGCAAGAAGTGGGCTTGAGCCTCCAGCACCCAGCCCCTTCTCCCCAACCTCTCCCCCGAGTTCACCCAATGACTGGCCTCAGGAGAGGAGTCCAGGGGGCCGCTCAGACAATGCCAGTCCAAGGGGCCCTGTGCCCACCACACTGCCTGGCCTCCGCCATGCCCCTTGGCAGGGCCTTCGAGACCCCCCAGACAGCCCGGACGGGTCCCCCCTCACCCCTGTGCCTACCCAGATGCCCTGGCTTGTGACTAGCCCAGAGCCGCCTCAGAGCTCCCCGACTCCTGCCTTCCCCCTGGCAGCATCCTATGACATTAATGGTCCTACCCAGCCCCCACTTCCCGAGAAACGCCATCAACTGGGGGCTGGGCAACAGCCAGGCCCCTGGGGCCCAGAACAGGCATCACCACCAGCCAGAGGTACCAGTCATCATGTCACCTTTGCACCTCAGCTCCTGGATAACACCCCCCAACCCCCAGGTATAAACGCCTTGAGGGAGGGAGGAGAGGTGGGGCCACCTTGGGAGAACTCTTTTTCCCAGGGAAGCATATGGCATGGGAACTGGGGAGCCCTCGGGCTGAGCTCAGTCCTTCCCTTTCCTAGAGCCCTCCATGCAGGAGAGCCAGAGCAATGTCAAGTTTGTCCAGGATACATCCAAGTTCTGGTACAAGCCACACCTGTCTCGTGACCAAGGTGAGGAGCCAACTTGCCCCACCCCGCCCACTCTCCAGGGCTCTGCCTAGGCGCTGGACACAGTCCAGAACTTCCAGTTGATGCCCTTGCTGCCTCCTCCCGCTCTCAGCATTTACTCTGGGCTAAGCCTTTCACTAGCAGATGATTCTGGGCTTTGGGCCCATGGAGGTTTAGACTCAACATTGTCAGTGCCCTGTTAACTCTCAAGTTCTATACATAGATGCCCAGCACTGCCACCGCTGTTAGGGCAAGCTGGGGAGCTGGCTAGCAGAGCAGTGGGGCTACACAGGGCTCGTCAGCCACTGTGAAAACTTCTCCCGCCTCCCCCAGCCATCGCCCTGCTGAAGGACAAGGACCCTGGTGCCTTCCTGATCAGGGACAGTCATTCATTCCAAGGAGCCTATGGGCTGGCCCTCAAGGTGGCTACGCCCCCACCCAGTGCCCAGCCCTGGAAAGGTACAGACTGCCCAAATCTGAGGGAGAAGGGGAGTGGGGCAGGTACAGAGGCAAGACAAGGGGGTAGGCCTCTTGGAGGGGAGGAAAGGGAAGTGACTCCTGCTCTGGAAAGAATACCAGCAGGGGAGAAGGCAGGAACCTGGGATCTGATAAAGCCCCCTGGCCTCTTAGGGGACCCCTTGGAACAGCTGGTCCGCCATTTCCTCATTGAGACTGGGCCCAAAGGGGTGAAAATCAAGGGCTGTCCCAGCGAGCCCTACTTTGGTAAGCAGCAGGGGTTGGGCATGCCACACTGGGTTGGTTTAGGGAAGCCAGGGATCTCAGGAGGGTGGAGGGAAGGCTGGGGCTATCTGTAGGCACCTCAGGACATTTCTCATCTTTTGCTGCAGGCAGTCTCTCGGCCCTGGTCTCCCAACACTCCATCTCCCCACTGTCCCTGCCCTGCTGCCTACGCATTCCCAGCAAAGGTAGGTGTTTTGCATTCTGTCCCTGCACCTCTCCCCACCCACTGCAGCCAAAGGAAGACTCTGGGGTCCTGTTTCCCAGCCTGCCTTCCTTTGGGACAGCAGGAGTTCTCCAGCTCCTAGGGAACGCCACTCCCTGCTGACCTGCCCTGTTGGCCCTCGTTTTTTGTCAGATCCTCTGGAGGAGACCCCGGAGGCCCCAGTGCCCGCCAACATGAGCACAGCAGCAGACCTCCTACGTCAGGGTGCCGGTAGGGGCCTCTCCCTCCACCCCTCCCTCTACCTGGGCACCAAGGCGGGCACTAAGAATACAGAAAGGCATGGGGCACTGAAAGGCCCTGACAGTTGCTTTCAACCCATGAAGGCAGGAGGAGACTTATGTTTGTATGGTATGGGAAAGGTTGTCCTCAATCCAGGTTCTCAGTCTTCTGAACATGAGAATCCTGGGGAGGGGACTTGTTAGAATGCAGGTTCTCAAGTCTCTTTCCAACATTTCTGACTGTAGCTCTGGGGGACTTATAGAATCTACATTTCTAACAAGTTACCTATGTGATTCTAATGCATTCTGAGCAGCTAGCTGGTATAAGTGCAGGAGCTGATGGGGTGGGGGGATGAGGGGGAGACAGATCTGGGGGCTGGCAGAGCTGGTGATCCTCCCAACACCCTTCTTGTCCCCATAGCCTGCAGTGTGCTCTACCTGACCTCAGTGGAGACAGAGTCACTGACAGGACCCCAGGCGGTGGCCCGAGCCAGCTCTGCAGCTCTGAGCTGCAGCCCCCGCCCGACACCAGTCATTGTTCACTTCAAGGTCTCAGCCCAGGGCATTACACTGACAGACAACCAAAGGAAGTGAGTATGTATGCTAAGCCCCTGGGGAACCCCAACTTAGGCCCTGGGGGCCCCAATTTCTGGGTGTGACTCCCCTTCTCTTTGCAGGCTATTCTTTCGCAGACATTATCCAGTGAACAGCATCACCTTCTCCAGCACTGATCCTCAGGACCGGAGGTGACCCTCCCTCCCCACCCTTTCCTCCCAAAGCCCTGCTGTGGTCCCATCTGACCCCTCAGACCACAGTTCCCTGCCCCAGCTCCTCCTTCTGTGGCCAGTCCTGGGGGTGCATTCCTTCACAGTTCTTTTCCTTCTGCAGATGGACCAACCCCGACGGGACCACCTCCAAGTAAGCCTCTCCATGAGTGCAATCTAATTCCTCCGCGGGATCAAGGCGCCTCCTTCCTGCCCAACCCTGGTTCTGCAGTCCCTAGTGGAAGGGATGCTAAACCCCCCTTCCCCACCTTGCCTTTATACCCCTAGGATCTTCGGTTTCGTGGCCAAGAAGCCAGGAAGCCCCTGGGAGAATGTGTGTCACCTCTTTGCAGAGCTTGATCCAGATCAGCCTGCAGGCGCCATTGTCACCTTCATAACCAAAGTTCTACTGGGCCAGAGAAAATGAAGGAAGGCCACAAGCTCAGAGCCCACATCAACACTGCGCCCCTCCCAGCAGCCCACAGCACTCACTTCCCCTGGCCTGGACCCAGGAGACCCAGGAGCCAGCCCCTTCCTTTAGGAATGGGGAGTGGATGTCAGCCTAGGACACTGCTCTCCTTCCCCGCCCCCAGCCTGCTAAGCTAAGTGGATGGGCCGTGAGATGACCTTTGCACGTGAGCAGATGGCAGAGATGGGTGTGTGAAGGGTGAGGAGGCCTCAGAAGTTGAGCTGTGGAGGGGATCAGGACAGCCTCACCTGCACAGAGAACATCAGCCCTGGAGAGGAGCCAGTTCCACCCAGCTGCAGGTCCCAGCATGGCAGGGAGAAGGGAGAGGTGTAGGGAGCAATACACTCCTTCCTCTGCCTTCTCCTCTGAGCTGAGAGATCAGAGTGGGAATCACATGATAAGGGGAGAAAAAGAGTCTATTTTTGTCTAATAAAGAATTTCTATAACGTTTAGTTGGAGTTGGAGGCATGATTGTTCACAGGAAGGACAAAGCCTCATGTCTCCCTGGGGTGTACCTGTGCTTCTTGGGGACATCCCAGGCCTGGAATCCAGCACATAAAACATACAGTCCCCATTGTTGGCCTCACATTAGTCCACATGTCCCAGAAAGCAAGCTGCTCCCACCTCCAGCCTGGTCCCCAGCCCTATGTATTGGCAAAGGACTCCTGTGTCCTGGCCGTGCTGATAAATACGGAAACTCCATCTTTATTGGCTGTATAAACATCTCTGTCTGTACATACATTTCATATATCATAGTGCAGGGCCTGAAAGGAGGGCCCAAGGGGAGGCCCCAGCAGCACGACAGCTCCCCCTTCCCCCAAAGCCCTACCCGCTCTGTGCAAACCAAGGCCAACAGCTCCTGCTCCCTCTTCCTCCCAGGAGAAGTCACTGTATGGGGAGGGGGTCAGAGGTCAAAGGGGTAGGAGACAGGAGGGCTTGGTGGGGGAAGACACACGTAAGTGCTAGAATCAAACACTGAAGCAAAACAGGCAACTGGCACAGGCAGTAAGCTGGGGCGGGGGTGGGGCAGGAAGGGGAGTGAGAGGCCGAGCTGCCTGGGACACTGGGGGAGGGCTGTGTGCCCTCCCCACAGCAAAACAGACATGCTCTGGAGTCTCAGCCTGAATCCTAGAAAACTGGGGACAAGGGTGTCATGGGTAGGCTGAGGATGGCAAGGGGAGATAGAAGCAAAGGTTCCCCCGCCCCCCGCACCTGACAGCCCCTCTCTCACACCATTAAACACATAATGGGCACTCACTTATGTGTCCAGCTTGGGGAGCCGGAGAGTCAGGTTCTCTGTGGGACTATGGTGCCTGAGCAGGTGATGAGGGAGAAAGCCGGCTCTCAGGAGAAAGCACAGAGACCCTAGAACAGTCTTCTAGGGACAGCAGTCAGTGGAAGTAGAGAGAGGGCCCAAAAGAGCCCCCCTAGCCCGGCCAGGGGGGATGAGAGCAGCAACTGGTTTACACGATGAGGACAGAACAGAAAAGACAATGCAAGGAGAAATACTGCGGTAAATAGGGCAGGGCTGTCTCTACTCTCTGTAAAGCCTCAGGCCCAAATAGCAGCTGAGACAGGGTGCTCACTCCACCTCTACTCACATGGGCCAAGGGGCTAAGGGGGATGTGGAGCCCACTGGCCAAAGCAAGTGGGACCCACTGATGTAACACATTCTTTGGGCCTATGCCTGTCCAACCAGGGACCGGGGCCCAGGGACTGATGACAGGGGCGGCACCAGGTCAGAAACACGGGCACATGTTTCTGGCAGGGGACTGCTCCGGTTGAGACTGAGTGACTATACACCTCTGGGGCCTGCCAGGTACAGAAATCCTCAGGGAGGTCAGAGACTGGGTACCTGGTCCTACAACAGGGGAGGAGAGGGAGCAGGGGCAGGTGGACACAAGTCCCTAGCCACTCAGGGGGTGCAGGTCCACTTTGACTTTCTCCCCACAGCTGAGCATGCCGATCGTAGGGAAGAAGCCCCCAGAAGGTACGACAGCGTCCTTCTTCCCGATGATCTTGCCATTCCGAGTGAAGAAAACCTGGGGGTGGAGGCGGGGAGGAGAGTGGAGCAGGCAGCTCTGGCCTCTTCTCTGAAGATGCTGGAAGCCACCACACAGGTCTGAACTCTCACTCCCAACTCCCAGCATCACTTGCAGAGACTTGGGGTGATGCAAGAAGTGACCACGAGAGGGCATCCTGAGGCTGGAAACCAGTCTCCCGACCTGCGTCGCCACAACTCGAGGCTCCTGTTACCTCCTCAGAACAGGAATACACCCATAGCAGCGCCACCCCATCCCCTCTTCCCTGCCCTGGCTCCACTTTCTGTTCCCAGCACCAGCCCTTGCCCAGGCTCAAACACCCTAATCCAACCCCAAACCCTCTACACTCACCACCACCTTCTTGCCCTCATGTTCCTGCTCTATCTCTTCCCCATCTTCTTCCTCTTCCTCTTCCTCCTCTTCCTCTTCTCCTTCCTGGTGCAGGTACATGACATTCCGGACGTTCCGGACGGCTCGGGCAGTTGGGGACAGGATCACTGTGTCACAACTGTCATCACTGTCACCTAGGAGGCCAGGAAACCTAAGCTCCTGTGGGACTGCCCCCACCCTCTGCCCAACCAGCCTGGTTGGTCACCCCCACCCCACTCACCCTCACTGTCCAGAATGTAGTCCCGGGGGAACATGATTCCACAGCCCATAATGTCCCCTTTGTAACAGCGTGGCCCAAAGGGGTCCCCCACACCACTGCCATGGAAGATCTTCCCATCATCTGTTGGGGGGAGGGGAGAGGACACACAGTGAAGGAGGAGCTGACATTTTACAACCCCCCAGAGTGGCCCTGGCTTAAAGCTGATGCTTCCCTACCTCCTCCTTCTCTGGCCCCAAGGAAGAAGGGAGGAGACAAGGTCAAACACAGATGCAGACACAGAGTGGGAAGAGGACACAGATAAAAATATATATATAATGTCTGTCCACTCTAGAGGCTAAGGGGGAGCTTCTTCAGGGAGCTGGTCAAAGAGGGGAAAGGGTTTGGGGAGCGGGGAGAGAGGTGGGACCAGGAACTCATGGCTTGTCCTTTCTAAAGAAAGACCCAAAGGAAATGAAGCCAACCAAAAAAAAAAAAAAAAAAAAGAATTTAAAAAATAAAATAAAATAAAATAAAAAACCAACCCAGAATCTACAGGAAGGGCGCAGAGGGAGCCAACTCAGAGGCCTGGAATGCATAGTTTGGGCCCAGATTCCCCCACCCCTGCTCTGCTGCCCTGGCTTTTGGACTGGGAGGAAAAACAGATGAGAAAGCACTAGCAGCTTGGGAAGGCGAGCAGATGGCAGCAGGGGGAAGTCTTCCCAGCCAGATGCTGGAAGGACGCCACTTAGGAGGGGTCGGGAAAAAGGATGCCCCTGTATGTATCCCAACATCCTCTACAACCCCAGCTTCCCCAAGGCAGCCCCTGCTCACCTGCATGATAAGCTACAGACCCTCTGCTCCAGCCAGGGTGCCTGTTCTTAGGATAATCCTACATCAAGAAGAAAAAAAGAAAACTCTACAGTACCACACACAAAAGAGGATAGGAGAGAGTAACGTCTGAACCTTCAATCTTCTGAAATAGGCTACAATCCAGATGGCTGCTCACCACCCCAGCAGCCTCATCTCCTTCAGGTCTGCAGGGGAAGCAGGGAAGGTGAGAAAGGTTCTTGGCTTTCCCAGTCAAGGGTACAGGCTGCTCCCCACCCCACATCCAGAGCTCAGTGTGCATGGTGCTGTCACAACACTCTCTCAGGGACTATCTAGGTCAGTTGGGGTCTATACCATTACACAGCAGACACAGACAACCGTGTTCTGTCTCAGGTTAAGACCCTCCCTGTACAGGCTAGCCCCTTGTATCCCCAAGAGCTCCCAAGCCCATCTCAACAATCCCCCAAGCTGAGCAGCTCCACGGGCAAAGAGCAGCACTGGTGCCCACCTTCCGGGCCAATCCCAAGGCGATGTAGCATTTCTCTCCAGGGTCCACGATTTCCACCTCGAAGTAGTGGCTACGGGTGCTCAGTGGGTGCCGTGCCTGAGCCAGCCCCACATCAACGATGCTCTTGCCCTTGCCCAAGTACTCCAGCAGCTGTGGGGAAAGTGCAGGGGTTCAGGAGGCAGGCTGATACCTGCCCTGGAAACCTGGTCCAAAGGCAGTGTAGGGACCAATGTCCAGTGTCGGACAAAAAACTGTGGCTGAAAAAAGATCTCAGAGGTATACAATGGGTATACAACATCAGCCTAAATGTTCTAGGCAGGCATGGGAGAACAGGTGTGGGGTGGGGGTAGTGAAGGTGGTAGCATAAGTTAGAGGGTTGAGTCCCTTGCTGAATGCTGTTCCCACCTGTCATCTGAGCCAAAGACCTCCTTGCTTATGGGGAGACGGGGAGAGCAGTACAGCAATCCAGGTGGTAGAGTGCTGGGAACCACACTTGGGGTCTCTAGGCTATACTATCACTTCCCTGAATAACCCTGCTGGGAAAGGTCCATCCAGGGCCCCTGAACACAGAGAAAAGGAGAAATAAAGACCACGCTGAGAGGAAACCTGATGACTTTCACAAGGGTCCTAATGGGGACAGGTTAGGTGTCAACTCCAAATGTTTGGGGGAAGGGACATAAGCTCAGAAGCCAATTCAGCCTGGGATGAGACTAACATAATTTGTCTTTGTTTTACTTGGCTTTGAACAGAGTTGTTCATAGCTGGGGTCAGGGAGATGCTGAAGGGAATCAAGGAATCTGGAAAGGTCAGCTCTACTTCTTCATTTAACGTGAAGGAGCAGAGCAGGCAGAACGAAGCTGGGAAGGCAGGCGTTCCTATTCCCAGCCCCTCGTGGCTCTTTCAAGCTGGAGCAGAGGTGTGGAGCTGGGAGGAGAGAGGAGATGACTGATGGGCTCTTAGGGCTCTTCAGTGCCACAATGGTCCTGCCTAGGCATGATGGGGTGGCAACTCCCAATCTAGGAGGATTTATTTATTGGTTGTCATGGTAATAGTGGGGCTCTGACTCAACCCCATCTCCTCTTTCCCCCACCCTTACCATCACCTGGAATTCCTTAATCCCTTTTTAATTAGCCAAACTGTCCCTCAAGACTTTCTTCTACCTTCCCACCCCTCCAGTACTGAAGAAAACACTCCCTGGGGACCTCTACTTCTCACTGGCAACGCTTGCCTCTTACCCTGCAAAGAGCTCCCACCTGAACAGGAAAGGAATTATGCTCGCCTGCACTAGCACGAAGCCTCTATGTCTTCAGCAGAGGCAGGTCCTGCACCCTCACCACCTCCTTCCGAGAAGAAAGAGAGGAACTTGGTCCCCTTCTCAGCTTTGGATCCCCAAAGCCCTGCCACCTCACCAAAGAGAACTGGAGGTAGAGGTCGGGGGAAGGGTTCAGGGAAAAAGTCAAAGATGTATGGAAACTACCTAAATCCACACCCAGGCTGTGGATTTAGGGTCTCATTCCTACAATTTAGGGTCTCATTCCTACAGCCAGGGCCTTACCCATCTCAGATCACATTGGCTCCTTTTCTATTTACACTCCTAACTCAGTCTTCTCCAGTATATCATCCTGCTTTCTTTCATCAGAGAGGGGTCCCCTGCATCACCTTCTGGACACTAATTAAGGCCCGTACTGTTTCAATTCCGTCTGTGGTCCTCTGCTCAGCCTGGGTTACTCCTCTGCATCTCTCCCCACGAGCCAGGAGGGGTGTGGCTTGATGCACATTAACAAGCCTCCACTCCACCCAGTCCTAGCAGCCCTCAGCCTACCCTCTCCCACCCAGCATTGCCAAACTGGGTGGGGGAATCCCACAGCTGCCCTCAACTCCATCCAATTGGCCTCGGTGTAGGAAACATCATGTTCTCCACTTCCAGAGCCAACAGACAATGGATCCAGACCCTGATCCTTGGAAAAAACCCGTCCAACCATTTCCTCTACCTCAGCCCTGAGGAGGGCTGAGCTGCAGCTTTGTCTATGGATAGGGTGGGGATGTTTTCTCAAGCTAAAAGGCTGGAAAAATGAAACGCTAACATGGGACTATAAAACCCACTCCCCAATCCATACAGTTCAGACAGATTGCTGATGGCCTGGAAGACTAGATCCCTGCACAATGTGCCCTCTTCAAGAGAGGAACCACCCACCTCTTGGGGTGGAAGCTGGCCCAATTTATCTGACCTCTTGGATCCACTCTCCTGCTCATGGGCAAAGTCCCCTCAAGTCCACCAGAGCCTTCTCAGAACACTTAGAGGGGTGGTGTGGGGGGAAGTTTGGCCTCCCTGACAGATCCTTGCCTGAGTCCACTCCTTGCCCCCTTAGACTAGGGCTGTTAGGAACCCAGAGGAAATAGAAGGGTTAACCCCTAGAGTCTGAGTTGCTAGAAGCTTAATGCTGGTCCCTTAATCTTAAACTCAGATGCCTCTTAGTTTGAAAGAGAATCAAATGGACCTGAGCTCAAATCCTAACTCCAATTACTTACTAGGCACTAACTTTGAGCAAGTGATTTTCACTTCTTCAAGCCTCAGTTTCTTCATCAGTAAAATCGAATACTACTACCTGCATCTCCAAAACTAGGTGAGAAAACTAAATGAAGTGAGCGTCAAGTGCTTAGCACAAAAACTGACATCCAGTAGGTGATCAATATATGTTATGGCCTTTCCCTAAATCAGGAAATGGGGGTTATATTGGAATGTGCCAACGTATTAGTACTTCCTAAACATTAAGTCACCCCAAAGCTATAAAAGTCTGGAACTGCCAATCACAAAGAAGGAAATGATCTTTCACCTGAGCCTCTACCTCCAACTTGAATGTAAAGGCTCCCAGAACTAGTACAGCAAAGATGACTCCAACTGTTCTCCTCCTAGTGCTTCTCCTCAAACAATGCCTAATCAGCAGGAATGTTCCTCTACATCTTTGGTGGGGACAGGGAGGATCCTCTCCTTGGGGCTCTCAAGCCCCCTGCCTCCCACTTGTCCCTCTGCACACAACCAAACCCTTGAGAGGCCAAATAGGTAAACTTGATGCCACAAAGAGGAGGCTGCAGACCAGAGTGCAGAGAGTCTACTGTACCCCACCTCCTCCTTGTGCCAGCAGTGCCTTCTCAGCTTTGGCTCTCCTGCTGGTGTACGCCTTCCTTCTCTTGCCAGCAGAGACCCTAATCCCTCTTGACAGGAGCAAGGGAGGGTTCAATGCCCTGAGGGCCCAGAATCAACTGAAACAGGAAACAAGGACATGAGTCCCACTAGCCAGCTCAGGCCCCAACATGGTCTCCTCCTGGGTTGGGTCTGTGGAGGACCCCTGGGAGGTGAGGCCTCAATCACTCCCCTTTGTGTACCAAAGCTGTTGCCCTGTCACTAAGGAGTTGTCAGGAGAGCTATGAGAAGGAAACAAAGACAGAATGAGTTTAATCCCCCAGCTTTAATGACTATCCCCCGCCCTCTACTCATTACCTCACTTTGCAAGGCTTGGGGCCCAGATGAGGTGAGGGTCAACACACCCCCATCCTTGAGCAATGCAAGAGCAACTCTTCAATCCCCTCAGAGCTCTGGTGGGGGAACTCTTTAGGGGGGAAACTGAGGCTACAGGAAGCAGAAAAATTCCAAGAGCCAGGTCTGTCTATACAGAGATATGCAGATTAAACAAACATAACTAAAAATTAGAAATTGTTGAATCTAGGTAGTGAGTATATGGGTGTTCACTGTACCATTTTTTCAACTTTTCTGTATGTTTAAAATTTTTTACAATGAAATGTTGGAGGAAAAAAGGAGGCCAGGAATTCAATTTGCTCTTCTTTATGGGAAGGACCAGTGAGAAAGAAAAAGAGAAGATAATTGAGACTCCAAAACTAAGAAAGGGCTAGGAGTAAGAGAATTCCAACACAGCCAAATAAACTCACCTAAAAGGCTGTTGGCTGAAGAAATTAGACAGGAGAATTCCAGGCAAGTGAGAATTGAAACCCAAGAATTCTGGATTCACCTTAGGGAGCAGGAGGAGGGGTGATGACTGACTATATGAGAGCAAGCTTGGGTAGAAGGTAACAGCACATATCAGACCGTGGAAAGACAGTGGGTAGGGATCAAAGAATGAGTATCTGGGCTTAGTTTTGCTATTAATTCACTTTTTGACATTTCAACAAGTCTCTTCACTTTCCTCTGGGACTATTTTTTCCATTAACAGCACAACAAGAGGATATTTAGGAATATGTGGCTGTCATAATGACTAGGGGAGAGGACACTAGCATCCTATGTTTGGGAGCAGAGATGCTAAACATCTTCCCCGTCAAGGAACTGTCTCACCTAAAATGCTGACAGCCATCACACCGAGAAACCCTGGACTGGATGGCACCACAGGTGAATCTCCCAAACCTTTATGGTTCTAAAGGGTGCTCTCCTAGGAATACCACCAAGAGCGGGAGAAACAGGCTTCAACAACAGCAGAAGCTTAGGTCCCAGGAAGGGGCTCCCCATGGAGGGAAATGGAAAAATCAGGAAGGGCAAAGAGGAGAAACAGCTGCATTAGACATAGAAATAGGAGGCATAGGCATGGCCCAAATGACCTCTCCCAGGCTCCTCCAGGCTGACACAACTCTGATTGCTGGATCAGAAATACAGTGCATGGTCAGAGGGACAAAAGGGAGGAGGCCAAGAGACAATGGGGATGGGGGAACCAAGGGGCTGGAAGAAACTGGGTGAGTCACCATCATTTGAAAGATGGGATAGTTGGCAAGACTAGAGAGGTATATGTCCCTCAGGAGGCACATGCCCAGGTCTGCCCCAGAGAAGCAAGTGCTCAGGGAGTAGTGTACCCATCCTCCAGCTGTCACAAGCTGGGGTGAGGATCTGAGAAAAGAGCTAAACTCAACAGTTTATGTCTAAGAAAGAAAAAATTCAACACATGGCCTGAGGGCACTGGGGGGAGGACAGAGAGGAAGGAAGACTATTTATAAATGTCTATAGGATTCTGCATCCATTAGAAAAAATCGCCTGGGAGGAGATGGGAGCAGAGTGGGGACAGGTCCAGGCATGGAAAGGATACCAGGAAAACACTCTTGAGGACAGGTCAGCGATGAGAGCTGGAACATCACCCTGGCTCAGTTCCAAGTTAAACTGTAGATATTGTCAAAATGATAGTGCAAAGGGAAGAGATGAGAGTCAAGAAATGGGTATCTGAGGCCTCCTGGCTCATAGCCACCACAGTCCCTGGGCCCTAGTGTTAGAGGCAGGTACAGAGTGTCAGAAGCAGCAAGAGGGTACACATTCTGCCATCTTCTTGAGTCTGACTCACCTTGAACTCTGGAGCAGAGGGATGGGAGGAAGCAGCAGCAGGGCGGGGGGACTTGCTCATAATCCACTCCCACCCCCTACTGCTTCTGTTTTGCTATCAAAGGCTGAGTTGAAAACAGCCTGGGCTGGGGTGAGAAGGCCAGAGGGTGGAGAAAAGGTTGAGCTGGGTGCAAGAGGGCAGCAGAGGGACAATTCGAAGTGGGAGGCCTGAGCAGCACACTGGAGTTCAGGGCCAGACCCCTGACTCAGCATCCATTCACTCCCAACCCAGCACGAGGTGCAAAGAGTAGATGTGAAAATTTTCCCTCTCTCAAGGCCCATATGCTTGCCAAGAAAAGTTTAAAATCCAGGGAAAGACTTAAAGCAGGTATGACAATAAGATATATAAAAAAAACCAAGCTTTGGAGGGCCACGGATTCTCACTGAAACTTCATGTGCCTCTATTCTCATCCTTTATGAAATACAGGGAGAAGATAGATGAGATTGATACTGGCGCTTGCTCAGAGCCTTCCCCCACGAGTGAAACCTGTAACCACACCTGTCCCACAGCACAGTGAATGGAGCTGAGGTCAAGTCCAAAGGGGAATCCAGGCATCCTGCCTCCCAATCAGCCCTAACCTCTCAAAGGCAGGTGTGCAGGGCAGCAGAGGGCACCTGGTGCTGAAGGAAGCAAAGAAGGCAAAGGAGAACTACTACTTGTTCTGAGAGTAAAGCTTTCACATGAAGGAAAAGGGAAGAAAATCAGCACAAAAGAGAAAACAGATCTGGACTCATAGAATCATGTCCAGGCCCCAAGCTACCCTATCAAAATTCCCATTTCCTAATAACCAACAAAAGACACTATCCTCACCCTCAATTCCTATGCAATTCAGACATGCTGATGTGACTCATAGGTGTTCTGCCCAGCCCTCCCACCCAATTCTCTACTGCCCCACTGCCCCTTACTTACAGTTCCACAGACTCTGACATCATGCAGCCGGCCCCATTCGTCCTCGTAACTGTCCACCATCATGACACTGTCGTCCTCACGGCCCAGCTCAGCATTGAGGTGCAGCCGCACTTCCTCACCCAGGGAGTGCATGCCCACTGCTGGGAACAGCCCATCTGGGGACATGGGCATGATGGTGGAGCCCACCTGCAGTAGAGGGAAGGAGGAGTTGCCTTTTGGCTCACTTTTCCATAACTCATCTAATTCTCAGGAGAGTACTTTTGAGATGATGCAACAAATAATTAATCATACACAATGACAGAAAAACAGAGGTACAGAAAAATTTTAAAAGCTTCTAAGTACTCCTGGCTGAGCAAGGTATCCTCAGAGTTAGAAGGCAAACACGACTCTCGACTTGCTGCCAAATACTTCTGGTACGAGAGTGAATTGGAGCAGGAAGATGCTAAGGCCTAGATGCCGAGGGAATAAGACCTCTCAGCCAAGGCCTGAGGAAGCAATTTTGCCAGGGTGGGAGATGGAGCTGGGCAGGAAGAGAGAGAAGTTGGGTGGCTCTCCTGCTATGTGTTCTTATCCCATGTCTTCACCACTACTAGTCTCTCTCTGAAGAGGGAGGGAGAAGTGAAACAAGGAAAATAAAACTCAGAAAAGACATATCCTCGAAAGAATTCAAGTTGAAAACACAAAGAGGACTTCCAGCTTACGTAGCTAGGCCATAATCTCTTTTTATCCTGTTCAAAGACCACCCCCAAATCACCCAATTCCATCCCCCACAATTTCTGCTCGTCCTCCACCGTACTAACTGCCCCTCTGTCTCTGTCATCTATGTAATAAACCAGCTTCCCCGGGGAAGTGTTTTCTCCTACACCCAGGAGACTTCAGGAGAACCTGACGCTGGACTAAGCCTGTAGATCCCTAGGCAAGCCCCAGCCTGCAGACTCTTATCACTCTCACAAATTCTGAAACAGCTTCAAACTGCTTAAATCCTACCCGGGATTTCCCACTTACCCGCTTCCCATTTTTGGTGAAGAAGATCTGAGCAGTCTGCACATCAAAGGACACAGGCTCAATGCCACAGCCAATCCGGTCCCCAGAGTTGCACTTTGACCCAAACTGGCGGCCCTTGGCTCGGCCATTGTACAGCCTATGGATAAAACAGTACAGACACAGGACCCAAAATGTGCCTCCAAACTTCTCCCTAGTGCCAATAGCTGAGACCTCATTTTGCTGTTCCCAGTCACTCTGCAACAGCATTTATCTATGTATGTGCTGGCATGAGTTCCACACTTCCCTCTAAGTCTGCAAACCTCCAAGTGTGGCCATGAGGCCACCTTTCTGTCCTGATCAGAAAAGCCTATGACAATACCCCAAGACAGGTGAAGGAATGGCAAACGCCACTTTGAGGCAGTCCTTTATATCTAAGACTCCACAATCCATTGGGGGGGCGGGGGGTCAGGTTCCATTGGAGGCAACTCACTTGCCATCATCAGCATGATAGGCTACAGAGTCAGGCAACCAGCCAGGCTGGTGATCCAAGCTGTAGTACTGAGGGACCAGCCCCACAGCAATGGTGCCACGGACCCCGCTGTCCACAATAGACACCTGGAGGGAGGAGAGCAGGGCACAGTTAGCGGGGATGGGAAATGGAAACTGCTAGGAATGCAGGGAAGGGGAGTTAGACAGTAATGGGGCTGGAGGCTCAGAGAAACAACAGACATGGGAATCAGAGAAAGAACCCAGGACACTCAAAGAGAGAGGTGGGAGAGTGGGGGCGTACTTTACCATGATTACTTAAAAAATAACTTCCAATAGATAGAAAGAGATAGATGAAGTAGATGCTTGGTTTAGGGGGTGGGAAAGGACATGGGTCAAAGTCTGCTTAGATGAGGAGCAGGAGAGCAGAAGGGACAGGGTGATAGGACTCTGGGGCACCTATTCTCAGATTAGGTACCATGCTATTCTGAGCCCTTTTCCCAGCCAACAGAATAGCCCTGATGGAAAAATTGAAAGGCCCAGATCGTGAATCTAGTAATAAAGCTCCTTGGAGTTTAATGATCTCACCCCCTGCACTGCCCACCTCAAAATAATTGCTGTCCTTGGTCAAGGGTCGAGAAGCCACATAGCAGCCAACTTCACCGGAGTTTCCATGGTAACTGAAGGAGGAATGAGTGGGGAGTTCCATTAGCAGCCTAGCCCAGGAGTTGGGGGAAGGGCCTCAACAACCCCAACCCCCACCCTGCAAAGGCTACACAGAGGAGAATCCATTAGGCCACTCTTCAGGAAATCTGCATAGACACCATAACAAGATACTTGAGGTCACCCACTCCTCCCACTGCTGCCAGTCAGGGTCCAACCTGACACCAGACCAACACAAGCCTGGCTTCTTCATTTCCAGGAGGAAAAGAAAGCAGAGCCCCGCTTAATCTCCTGTTAGGGAGGTCTCAAAACCCTCTCTAACCTCAATCCCTCATGCTGCAGCTTCAGCCCTTTTCCTTTGGCTCTGCCTCAGTGGAAGTGGAGAACGCTAGTCTCTTTCCTCTGTACCAAAGCCCTTCATAGACTGGAAGACGGTTATTCAGTCCCCACTTCTCAGCTTTCCTGTCTCCAGGCTAAAGAACACTACTATTTCCCCACCCTCAGTGACAACTCTGTGAGAGAATAAGGCTCAGAAGGAGTCAGGGAAGAGGTTTAAGCCAGAAAAGAGAGATAAAATAAACACAAACACACAAACCAAAGGGTTGGAAGGTGGTGGGCAGCATGCACTATGTAACTGTCCTTCCCCAAAGAGGAAATCCACTGCTTTTGAAATGGCCATTCTCCTAAGGCAGCCCATGAGACTCAGGCAGAAGGTGACCCAGACACCCCAGAGACCCACTGGAGTCCTCTCAACAAGGCACTTGGGCAACTCCTGAGATTCCAGCAGCTTCCTCTTGTTTCCAGTGTGGACCAGGATGGTGACCCAGAGACACAGGCGGAGGGAGTGCAGGGGCAAGCAGCACACACTGCTGCACTCAGAAAGGACTTTAGGGTCAACACCATTCCCCTCCCAGTGCAGGGTGCACAGTCCACTGCCTCTGAAAAAAGCCCTTTTTCATCTTTAAGATTTGGCACAGAAAGGAAATGTGGAAAAACTCACCTCAAAGTGTCTCCATCTACAAGAATGTGCTTGAACCTCTCCTGATACCGGAAAGCCCGGACCTCCCGAATCTCCCGGATCCGCCGGCGCCAATTCAGAAACCGGTAGTGCAGGTTGAGGTCATCCATCTTGTTCATGAGAACAAACCTGAAGGTGGGGAGAAGGGGGATTGAGGAGGAAGCAGGACCCTGAGCAGTTTGACCTAGAATGTGGAGAAGACACTGAACAGTAAGCCAGTTGCCTAGATTGATCTCAACAATCCCCATCCTTATCCTTTCATTGAACACATATTGAGCTCCTACTATATGCACTGTTTTAGGTGCTAGGGACACGTTGCAAATAAGATGGACAGAATTCATGTTCTAATAGGGCTTCCATTCTAGCATAAGGAGGCAAGACAGACAATAAATAGACATGAGAATGTTAATGGAGGAAAAAGCACAGTGAGGTGATAAAGAATATGGGGTGAACTCTCTCGAAAGAAGGCCCCTCTGAGGAGATGACATTTGAATTAAGACAAAAAAGGAACCAAGTCCAAGAAAGACCATTCCTGGAGCAGGGGACAGCCAGGGCACAAGTCTTGGGGTAGAAAGAAGTTGGCATGGTAGAGAAATAGAAAGGCCAGGGTAGCTGGTGTGTATAGAACATGAGAGAATGTACAAGAGGGTGCAAAGCAGACAAGGGCCAGATTAAACCCCTAGACCATAGTGAGGAGTCTGCATTTTATCCCAAGTGTGATGGGAAACCTCTGGAAGGTTTTAAGCAAGGAAATGCTATGAGCTTAAGGTTTGTCAGGTCTTAAAGATCATTTGGGCTGTTAGCTGGAGAACTGATTATAATAGGAGGGAGAGTGGTGAACAATTCATTAGGAGGTTGTCGCACCAGCTCAGATGAGAGATGGCATCCACTAAGATGATAAGCAATGAAGATGGAAAGGGGTAGGATGATCTCCATATTTAAACATCTAACAGTGCTAACATATGAATGAGTGAATGAATTTTTCCTGGGAGCCAAAAGTGAGAAAAAGGTGAGGTACTTTTCTCTTCCCATCCCACAAACTCTGAGACAGGGTTCCATCAAGGCTTGACAGTGCCTGGCACACAGTAGGTGCTTAGTAAGCCCTTGCTGGGCTGAATTCAATCCCAATGCGCATACTAGACCCTGTGCAGTAGCTACAAGCCACCACGTGGCCTAAAAGGGTAGGCACCTGCGGGGCAGCGGTGGGGCTGCCTACCCGAGGTAGATACTGGCGCCCCAGACCTAGAGGCATCTGCTTGCTCAGAGCCCCCCAGTCATGGCACAGGCGTGCAGCGGCCGCACCGGGCCCCGCCTTCACCCCGAGCACGGCCTGGTCACTCAGATGAGACACTAGGGCAACGGGTCCAACTCGTCAGTGTGACTACGCCCAGTGTCCCCAGGCCCCAGAGCCGGCCGAGGGTCCTGAGGTTGTAAGCCCCGAGACCCTACCGCAAGGCCCCGCCTGTGACCGCGGAGGCCCGGTCCAGGACCCTCCACCTCCCGCCTAAGGCTCCAGAGAGACCCGAGACCGCCGGGACCCCGCCCCCGATCCCCGCCTACCGGGGCCGCCGAGTCCTCCTCATCCATAGGCCTCTCAGCTCGCTCTC